>SNQJ01S0113839.1:12401-33566 GCA_010110895.2 Picea sitchensis | reverse complement strand
TCATTTCACTTAACAAATGCACCAGCCACTTTCATTAGGTTGATGGACGATGTATTGAGACCCTTCACCAACTCCTTTGTGGTAGTATATTTGTATGACATCCTCATCTTTAGCAGAATGTGGGAGGAGCACATGTGGCATATTCAACAAGTTTTGAGCACTCTACAGCAGCACAAGATTTATGCCAACTTGGAAAAATGCTCTTTTGGCATGAACAGGGTCCAATACCTGGGCTACATTGTTGATGAGAATGGGGTACATGTTGATCCATCTAATATCCAAGTCATCCGTGATTGTCCAGCCCCGAACACTGACCGAGCTTCGGAGCTTCTTGGGACTAGCCAATTTTTACCAATGGTTCATGTTGGGATTCTCCCATATTGCATGGGCCCTCAGCTAGGTGACCAAGGGCTATGGTAGGGCCAAGTTATTGTGGAGGAAGGAGAAGCAATGAGCATTCGAAGATCTAAAACATCGTTTGTGCTCAGCTCCAGTATTCTCCTTTTCTGATTTGCAACAACCATTCGAGATTGAGACTGATGCATCTGACTATGTTATGGGTGTAGTTTTCACTCAACACGGGAATCCGGTGGCATACCATAGTGAGACATTCTCTGATACTGTCCATAAATACCCCACCTATGAAAAATAAATTTATTCCATTGTAAAATCATGTCGTCAATGGAAACATTACATTCTGGGGAAAGAGATGATCATACACACTGAACACAAGCCTCTGTAGCTCATACAGACATAGTGGAAAATGCAGAATGACCGCCATCAGAAGTGGTCCACCTATCTGTAGTAGTTCCATATCAACATCAAGTATAAGACATGTATCTCCAATCGTGTCGCTGACTTCCTTAGTCGGCCACCTGTGGATGCACTCACCACTGTGCTCCATTCCTATGGACATGAAACATCGAAGTGGCCCCAACTTTACCAGCAAGATTTGGAATTCGCCACCACATATCAGATCTTGGGTACAGGCGCCACTATCACTAATTTTAACATTCAAGATGGACTCTTATGCCACCTGGTCCATCTCTATGTTCCTACAAGAAAGCATGCAAAGTTGATTTGGGAAGCCCACTATAGTTGAGTGGTAGGACATTTTGGCATAGAGAAAACTGTGGTCGTTCTTCAAAAACATTTTTATTGGACGCAACTTCGACAAGACGTCGGCAAGTATAGCAGATCTTGCACTGTCTGTGCTATTGCAAAGTTAGCCATCAAAAAGCAAGGATTATACACCCATATTCCTATTCTTGAGAAGTCATGGGAATCCATATACATAGATTACATGTCTGGTTTGTCATCCACCAAGCACAGAAATGACTGTGTGTTTGTGGTTGTTTATTAGTTTTCGAAGGTGGCCATCCTCACAGTCTGTAAGAAGAATGTCACAGCGGCAGATACTGCCAAGCTCTTCTTCGAACGAGTTTGGTTTCACTTTGGGATACCACAGACCATCATATCTGACCAAGATAGCAAGTTCCTCAGTACCTTTTGTTCGAGTCTCTAGTCTCTATTGGAAACCAAGCTCACAAAATCCACTTCTATCCACCCCCAAAACAATGGCCAAACTGAGGTCATCAATCAGATGATTTTGCACATCTTGTGCATGTACAATTCTAAGCATCTTCATACATGGGACGAGAGTCTCCCATATGCCCAACACAGTTACAATAGGGCTCTCCATAGCTCCACGGGACATAGCCCATTTCAGGTGGGTCTGGGATTCCAACCCTTGGGACCCATTGATGTTGCACTTCCTCTTGCCACCGCACAGACAGACTCTTCCCCTGATCAGTCTAGAATCGAAAAATCCACCAGATTCATTGAGTGGATTCAGCACATTCACCAACAGGTCCAGGAGATTTTGCATAAATCCAATGCTAAGTACAAGCAACGCCATGATAAACACAGGGTACCACATCAGTTTCAGGTTGGCAACAAAGTTTGGTTACATTTGCAGAAGGAGCATCTCACCGGGCCCCATCGGAAGCTTCACCCACTTCGTTATGGGCCTTACATTATCACGAAGGTTGTGGGTAGCAATGATTTTGAGTTCAACACTCCACCCTTCCTTGGTCTGCATCCAGTATTCAATGTGGACCTCCTTCGGCAATATTTTCCACCCTTATTGCACACCTCTGAGATCGTTGAATAGATGATGCCAACATAGCTCAACACTCACTGCATGGAACAAGAATCCACTGATCAGATAGTGGACACAAAGGTCAAGGGCACTCACCAATAGCAGATCCATCTTTATCAGGTTGTCAAGGTAGGGTAACTCCTACACCAAGGCAAGTGGCTCACCTGGGGCCAAATCCAGCAGAAGTTTCCTCACCTGATGGGGGAACTCAATGCAATGGAGAAAATTTCTTCCTAATGGGGGAGGATTGATCCAGGTGGATATTGGTGGCCACCCACCAATTCCAATTGGCTCCTCATGTCCATTTTTTTATTCAGCACGTCTTTTTGTACTACTTTATAATTGTGATTTCTACACTTCTAGAGATGTCTGAAGCCTCACACATTCTCCAAGTGGATACAGGTGGCCTCTCACCTATTCCGACAGGCTTATTTTGTATGTTTTCATGTCATCACATCTTGTTGTACTTCCAAGGTTGTTTTGGGCCCCTAAACGTTGTTTTTTTTACTTGCCATAGTCAGACTATAGACGGAGTTAGAGTCTGACAGCAGAATGTGTAGTTCTATGAAAGACCTTTCCAATGGGATATCACGCACCTAAAATGGAGGTCGTATGCAAAATTTATGGCCCTAAGAAGTTGAGGTACCAAATTACACCAACTTACCTATAGGGCCCACATAACTTTTGGTGTTTCACCTTCTAGGGTTAGGTTTTTGGATGTCTAGGGTTTTGGAATTCATGAGTAATATCAAAAAATCCTATGGAGCCTCATTGTAATCCATTATGCTCAGACGGAAGCACGTAGCAGACACATCTCTCCTCAGAGATAGCTACCACCATTCGAGCAATTTTCAGTTCTGCAGTTTTACAGTTTCAGCCTATTTCATTATTTAATAAAATATATTGTTCACTGGATATTTGTGTTATTCTTCCTATCTCTGTGTTTATAGTATTCATCATGTTAATCAGTTCCTTCCGCTCCTAAATCTGGATCACTCCATTGATGCACTATGCCATATCTTTCCAACTATACAGGTATTGAATCAAGCTATCAGAGAAGACATATATAAATTTTACATCCACATCACTTGGAACTCACCTCCAACAAGCCTAGGATAGAATATGTCCTTCTATATAGAGCAATTTTTGGAGCTACGGGATGGAATCATTGTTCGCTCCCCTTATACGTGCAGGCATTGAATTCACTCATTCAAGATCCCTTTGGGACAGCTCTAGGTTAGTTCTCATCAAATCCAGACTAAGACAGACCACTGTATACCATGATCTGATAGGATCTTCTCGATGTGCCACTTATAGGAGTCGGAGATAGAGATGCACCTCATCCTTAGGTGCCCCATATACTATGATATCATAGGATGTTATCACTGCCTCTATATGGACTAAGAGGGGTCTCTCTCTAATTTATTTTGGTACCAGGACCAAATATGCCTAGCCCTCTTCATCAAGGATATATTCAGCCATAGATCTCAGTTCATGCATGTCATGCCTCGCCTTGGTATGACCCAGATAATCACTTCATACTTTCATGTTAATCCATCAGATCAGATCAACAAGTAGTAAGAAGAGTCCCAAAGTGCACCAGATAGTAGATTGGTGAGACCACATGTCTCTCCTCGGTCTCCCCCTCCAAGAGATTGACCATTATCATAGACAATGGTTAAAATGTGTTGAACCGTACATCAATCCATATATCCTCAAAGAGTTAGAGGGATCAGCTCTAAGAAGATCCAATGCAGGACGCCTCTCATCCAACAAATTGTATCCCAGATCCAAAGAAGAAGATAGAGATCTATCCATAGTTTCTTTCTTTCGACTTCAGATTTTAGGAGTATCCCCCACTCCTACATCTCCCCTGTAACATTCCCCATCTTGAGTGGGTTTCATTACTTGCGGAATTACACATAAAAATAAAAAAAATCTGCAAACTAATCATGTAGCTTACCAACTATAGGAACGCACAAAGATTTAACCATTCTACTATCATTAATTTAAATGCAGCTACAACATGTTGAAATAAACATGAATGCATCTAATTAACTGCATACAATATCATATAAAACCATTGTCATATACCAAATTAATACGCAATGATATACATATAAATGTAACATGGAACAAGATAAGAACTTATCTTTTAAAACAGTTATGCAACCAATTCTTTGGGACGGGCGTCCCACCCAACCATAAACTTGTCGTTTTGTATCTCAAGAGCAAGTCACCCCCAAGTTGGGGCTAGGAATCCATAAAAGAGGGTGTCTCTCAATGTCCACTCATAGCTTAGATAATCCCACAATCCACTAGTATTCTCCTACAGTTATCCCGAATTTTCCACCAAATCTCTTCCTTTCGACCTGCCCAACCCAAGGAATGTACCCCTTCACTGCTCGCGGTCCATCGAGCATCGCATTTGATTATCAAGGTCTCTCTGGAGCAAGTAACCAGGATATCGCTATAGGTAAACTCAAGGGAACTCACTTCTCGGAAAACTACCAGGAAATAAAACAACAACTAAAGTGTTGTTGTAGTGCAACTCACATAGGAGTTCACTCTTCAGACCTTAAAACCTAGTTCTTCTACAAGGTTGACAACTTTCTTTTTCATTCTTTGGCTCCAAAAACGCCATTGAATTCTCCCTCCATTGTTGCTCCAACTCCAGTTCTCTTATTTCATGTTCTATGTTTGTTGTTCATGAAAAAACATGGTTGACTAAGACTACCCCCTTGGCCATACGAATTTCCTCCATTTTTCTTTCTCCCTTGACTTACACTCTTTCCTAATATGATTTTACTTCAGCCCCATGCTCCCAACAAATATGGTATATGATTTCTCACAACCACCCTCTTTCATGAACTCAATGATTGGGTCCTTCTACACTCAAGKTAAAATTAGAAAGTTCACTCAAAACATTAAAATCAGGMAAAAGGATTTGGGAATTAAACTCATGAATAAAAAAACCCTTTCTAGACCCCTCCTCTTTGGTGGATTAATCAGCCCCATTTCCATTCATTTCCCCTAGCAATTGGCATTACATTTTATTTATTAAAATTTAKAAATACAATTTGCATATACATCGCTTGGCCACGTCCATATATTATATCTACATTAAGCATTAATTAAAATTGGGATTATATTAGGGACATTACATTCCCCCTCCCCTACAATTGTGCATTGTCCTCGGTGCACAACAATATCTCAATATACATGTACAAAATTTACATTACAATTAAAAAATAAAATTTTACAATATCTATAACTCCAACAGTAGCCCCAACCATAATCTCATGTTCATCTCAACCCACTGACCCAAGGAATGTACCCCCTTCACTATTCTTAGTACATTGGGATATATCATTATTTTATCATGGATGCAAGCAATGCTAACATGTATGTGAATGGGCCTATCTTCTCTAAGATTTCAAAAGGCCCATGGTATCTTGCTGCTAATTTTGGATAGCAACCCAATCTTAGTGAACTTCTCTTGGCTTCCACTTTCAAAAATACATGTTTTCCCACTTTAAAATATCTTAAAACCCTATTCTTGTATGCATAACTCTTTTTTATGTCCTCGGTAGCCTTTAAATTATGTCTGGTCTTTTTCATTTGTTTTTCCATTTCTTTTAACAAGTCTATCCCAATAACATCTTTGTTTTTGGACTATCTGAGGTTCATGGTGTGTTACATTTCTTGCCATACAATGCTTCAAATGGGCTAATTTTTAATGAGCCTTGATACTCATTATTGTAAGAAAATTATACTGAGTGGATATGATCTTACCACTTTGATGGTTGGTCAATCACATACATTCTGAGCATGTCTTCAATTATTCCATTGGTCCTCTATGTTTTCCCATTAGGCTCTGGGTGATATGTTGTATAGAGATTTAAATTCGTCACAAATACTTTGAACAGACTTGTCCAAAAATTGGAGGTAAACTTAGGATCATTGTATGAAACAATTGACTTGGGAACTCCATGTAGATCTTTGCAATATTTTCTACCTTGTGAGTAGTCTTTACTGGGATTGAATGTCCATCCTTAGTCAATTTATCCACCACTACCATGATGGAACCATGTTGTTTCATTGTTCTGGACAGTTAGTAATAAAATCAACTATAACTACTTCCCATTTTCATTTTGGAATGAGAAATGGTTGTAACCGCCCATTTGGATGTATATGTTCATTTTTCACTTTTTGGCACTCTAGACACCTGGTGATATAATTAGCCACATCTTTCTTCATTTTGGGCCAAAAATGTTGGCTCCTCACATGTGAAATGGATTTTTGATATCATGGGTGTCCAGCATAGGGTACATTATGCATTTCCCTCATACTTGTGTTTTTCAGCTCTTTAGAATTTGGCGCATGTACTTTGCCTTTGTACTTGAGGATCCCATCCTCTTGTGGGTCATAATATTTAAATTTATGTTGTAATGTTTCTTTTATTTTTCAAATAGTGTTGATTTGAATTTGTTGAGTCTAAAATTATGTCTTTCAAATCATTCATGTACATGTTGATGGTTGTAGAATGCATCTTATGTGCTCTTCTACAAATGCATCAGCCACCTGATTTTCTTTATCTTTGATGGGATTAATTGCAAAGTCATATTCACTAAGAAATTAGATCCATCTAGTTTGTTTGGCATTTACTGTCAGTTTTCCAAACAAATATTTCATACCATAGTGGTTTGTCCTTAGATAAAATTTCCTCCCCATGTGATAATTTCTCCACATTTTCAGCGCATGAATAATGGTTTCTAATTCTAGATCATGGATAGCATAACTCCTCTCATGCTCTTTAAATTTTCTTGACAGATAGAATACCATGTGATCCTTTTAAGGAATCCACCAAGCCATTATTTCTATGCATCTTTACATGGAACAAAGTCTTTATCAGGGTCTACAATCTTCAATATTGGTGCATTGGTCAATATGTCTTTCAATTGTTGAAATCTTTCTTCACATTTAGAATTCCATTCAAATTTCACTCCCTTCTTTTGCAAGAAAGTAATGGGGCTTGCAATCTTTGAAAAACATTTTATGAATCTTAGATAATACCTTGCAAGACCCACGAATGATCTGAAATCTATAACATTTCTTGATGTTGGCCATCTTCTGATAGCTTCTATCTTCTCAGGATCAATTGTTATCCCATCTGCCAAAATAATATGACCCAAGTAATGAATCTTCTTTTGATAGAAGATGCACTTAATTAACTTGGCATACAAATTATACTTTCTAAAAAAAATTACCACCATTCTTAAATGTTGTTCATTCTCCTCCTTTGTCTTTGAGTATATGAGTATATCATCCAGGAACACAATTATAAACTTTTCTAGGTATTCCTTGAACACTCCATTCCTCATACACATGAAAATAGTTGGGGAATTTGATATCCCAAATGGCACTACTGTGAATTCATAATGTTCATAGCTTGTCCTGAATGTTGTATTGATTTTATCTTCTTCCTTTATCCTCACTTAATGATAACATGATATCAAGTCAATCTTTGAAAATATTCTTGCACCTTTCAACTAATCAAACAAATCATCAATCCTTGCCCAGGGGTATTTGTTTTTTATGGTGACCTTATTCAGTTGTATGAACTCAATACATAGTCTTAAGGTTCCATATTTATGCTTCAAAAAAATTGAGGCACCCCAAGGTGATATGCTTGGACATATATACTCTGGTGTTCCCATTTTGTAAGGTGTCTTGGACATCGGGGCATCTCCTAGCACCAAATCAATAGGGAAATCAATGTCTCTCTTTGGTGGAAGCCCTGGGATTTCCCCAAAAACATCTTCAAAAACTCTCAAGACTGGATGGTCTTCAATACTTGTCATTTTATCTTTGGACACCTCTTCCATATGGGCTACAAAAATTTGACATCCCTTCTTGAAACTATTTTTAAGTTGCATGGCTGAAATTTCACAACATGGTGTTTTTCCAAATAATCAATGCCAATTAGACAATCATATGATCCTAATGGTATGATTTTCACATCTGTTTGTTAGAATAATTTTTTACCCTCCAATAAAATCTGATATAATGTAAAATTAGCGATGCAAAATAGGCTAATTAAAGGAGATAATGCCTTAAGTGTCAGCAACAAACCTCGGGGGGGCTCCCTAGTTACCTTGTTGTCAATTTGTCTGATTTTCTGCAATTAAACACAAAAAACAACAGCCAAACTTGTCTTGGACAGCATGTAAAACCACCCAAGACATTAGGAAAAATATAGTATATTTCACTTGGAATGATCCCTGCAGTGTTAGCGTGAGAAAGATGAATAAAAAGAGGAAAAGAAAGAACACTTAAAAGATTGAAATTAATCACAATAAGAGGTTAAGAAATATTGATCAATGCACAAAGTAAGTTCACAATACTGACAAGAAACAAAATCTTGATACGAGCAGAACACTTCTTTATTAATGGCTTGCCAAATGGTTCATTGCACCATCAAAAACAAGCACAATAACTGGTAGAGTGGATATCCTTACACAAAGAACTAGAATCTAGAAACTAAAGAAGAAGAATGAGAGAAGATAGAGAGAGAGTATGTATATTGTTGCTGCAAAAATCCAACCCTAAATAAATAAGAGACGACTTCAATATATAGGCAACTAAGGGTGCACAAGTGAGTAAAGAGGGAAAGTAAAGCACATGGGAGAGAAGTATGAGTGATGTGAGCATGTGCATGAGGTAAGAAAATAGAAGTAAGAGTGCATGAGAGGGTAAATAGGAGTGAGAGAGGTAGTTAACCCACGCGTGTGATGGTTTAGGGCACATGAAAGGGTAGAATAGATGCACTAAAATAATCAATGAGCATGGAAGGATGAGATGGAAACTCAAAGAGATGAAGAATGGCACATCTGGAAGCTAGAAAGGAAATCTTAAGTGCATGGTAAGAGGGGTGGGTTGATATGTGAGAGAGAAGAGGTGTGAAGGCACATGGAAAAGAGAGTTGTGCCCTAAATAATAGGGAAGAGGGTGCACAAGAGGGTGAACAAGGGAGAATAGATGCACATGTGTGGGAGGAAATGATCTCAAGTAGTCACATTCATGAGCCAATGCGCTAGTAATAAGGAGAGAGAGAGAAAGAGAGAGATAAAGAGAGAGAGAGAGGGAGATAGATGGTGCATGGGAGGAAGAGTGGAGTCAGGAGGAAGAGTGCCAAATGTGTGAGGATTTGAGAGAGAGAGAGATGAAAAATGAGGAGAAAAGGAAGAATAGATGGGTGAGTAAGACCAATGGAGGAAGAGAGAGACACATAGGGGAAAGATAAAGAGAGAATATGTGCATGGAGGGACTAACAATGGAAGGGAGGAAGCATGCACTAGCATGGAGGAGGAGTTGCACCCTAATTAATGGGAGCTAAGGCACATGAATGAAGAATAAAGGATAATTAATGCATGAAAAGTGAAATAATGATGAGTGAAGTGAAGGATAAGTAAATTGACCTTTAATCATCCCAATCACACCAAAATAGATGTGCCACCTCATCCACATTCCCCCTTCATTAATTAAGTTCAATTAATTGGTTTATTCCTTGAAAACTGTGCCCCTTCATTAATTAATCCATCCAGCTGCCACATGTCACATTGTCACACTTCCATTCGTCAAAATATGACCCTACCACTTGTCACCTTTGGAGGCGAACACCCCTTCCAAATAGAAACTTCTTAAAAATAGGGGTCCGACCCTAAAAAATAAGAAACTGCCAAATATGTCTGGGATGACTAGAAGACCACCGCAAAATGTCAAATGTCTAAAAATAGATACCACAAAAAATATAATCATGTTGAATTTCAATGATATCATACTCATCGGATTTTATTTTCTGTGAGGATTCCAAATATGTAATCAGAATTTACATGCGAGCTCTGGTATTCCACCTGCTAAAAATAGAAAATTTGACATGTCATCCCGGGAAAGGACCAACAGACTCATAATGTCTCATGGACCAATATTGTACGGTTAGAACCCTGATCTAAGGCTTGGATCTCAATGTGCTAAAAATAGAAAGTACCTGCATGATTCTTTGATCATTGTCTCCTAAATTCAGAGCACCTACTAAAAATAGAAATCTCTCTTAAATCTATAGAAAATTGTGTTAACTTTGTATATGAATCAAGAACCACCACTACACAAATTTTGTACATATCTCTAATGGGAACCAACCATTGGCTCACACTAATGCTCAATCTGGGAAAAAAATTGAGTGTCAGCCAAAATAGACTATGTTAGCTTTTAACCCTCGTGATTCTCAAGGGAGAAAATCCAGGGGTTAACACTACCTTTGTGCTGAGTCCATTTATGTATATTTGACAAACTTTTACCAGCTCACTAATTTTCCTTTTAGCCTATGTGGGTAACTATACTAACCAAGATTTCTTATGCTTACTTCTTTGCAAGTGAAATATTTCAACAATGTTAAAGTTTATGTAACTATGTCTAGCTCCATAATCAGTTAAAATTTATATGGGATAGTTGTCAATCTTACCTTCCACTTCAATCATGGGGGACTGATACTATGTGTGCTTGTTGTCCAAGGCTGCAGAAATACTTGGCATGTTTAATTCCATGTCTTCCATTGTTTCATCCTCCTGAATATTGTGGAAAGTCATCATCCTTTCTGCTTTGTGAGGGAATTCCCTATATAAATGATCTCCCTCGCATCCCCATCACTTCATGGGTTGTTGTTTTGGCCTTTTCCCAAATGGTACTTCCATCCTAGGTTCATTTTGGGCTAACTTTCCTCATTGATTTTCTTGGAAGTTATTTCTTAAAAAGGTTGTCTTACGACCTTTCTTCCTTTGCTCATTTTTACCCTTCATCTTGTCATTCCAATATTTTTGGAAGACGGGTCGTCCTCTGCTCTACCCATAAAAATGTTTTTTTCTCCTTATGGCCTCCTCCAAAGTCTTGGGGTTATCATATTGTATCATTTTCATCCGTTATGAATCCCACATACTTCAACAACTCAAAGAATCTCTTCTCATATTCATCAATTGTCATGCTTCCCAACTTGAGTTCACAGAACCCTTTCATCTTTCTTTCATAATAATGCTCTGAAAAATATTTCTTGGAAATATTCTTTGAAATGTCTCCATCGGACCTTCTTCTCATCAAGGTGTTTGTCTTGCTTAAGTTGATCCCACCGCATCGTTGCATTTCCTTGCATATGTTTGGTTGCAATTATGGTTTCAACTCTTGAGGGTTAATCATGCATCTATAAATATTTATTCATTTCCAACATTCGTGTTTCATCCTCTTCTCCCTTTCTATACTCACTATTAACAATTGGTGGCTTAATTTTACTGAGTTCACCTTTAAAAATGTCTAACTTAAGCCTTCTCCTCTGCCTTTTGACAGGAGACACACTTGTGTCACTCCCTGGTCCTGAACTTGAACGAGCTCTCCTAGTGTATTTCTATGGGGAATGATAGTGCCTACTCATATTTCTTGATTGTTTTCCATTCCCACAATCATCCCTTATGCTATGTGATCTAGGTGTTGTCACTTGTCTAGCACTAGATACTTCCTTAGAGACAAAGTCTTTGTTGACTTGTCTATGCAACATATTCAGAATCTATAGCAGCTCCTAAAAATTTCATGATGGTGTCATTATCTTTCCTATAGTTATGTACTTCCCTCAGTAGGTTTCTCATAGTCACGGACTCCTCTCTACCTCTTCTTCCATTAGAATTTTTCTCACCATTTCTCATGTTGACATGTAGACCTCTAACCTTCTCCTCATGGCTATAAGATATTTGGGCATCTTCCATAACTTAAGTATTCATGTAAGAACCAAAATTGTTTTCTTGTACCTCTAATTATATAAGAAATGTGAATGTAATAATTATTGTTAAAGCATGCATACTATAAAACATTTCATTAATTAGATTACAAGTTATTATTCATATTAATTTACAAAAACCACAATGCACTAAGTAAAAATCTAATTCATTTAACAAATTCATCTCTGAAACATCTCTTCAACAGCAGTACTCATGCCTCATTCTATGTTCTGAGAAAAAAGCTACAACCTTATCAAGTTGCAATTTCCACTCATTGCTCTGCTTTTACTGCTGCAAAATTATTTTATTATTTTCTGAGAAAATTGTAGTACTCAATTCAAAAGTTTGGATTGATATATGGATTCTCATTCAAAATACCTTACCATTGACTATTCATTTGCTCAA
Organism: Picea sitchensis; assembly: GCA_010110895.2. Taxonomy (NCBI): domain Eukaryota; kingdom Viridiplantae; phylum Streptophyta; class Pinopsida; order Pinales; family Pinaceae; genus Picea; species Picea sitchensis. The sequence goes on along the minus strand of SNQJ01S0113839.1, from coordinate 21,179 downwards.
ATCTGAGCTTCGTACTGAAAGTTATGGTCTATGGGAATTTAGACTATTTTCTCATTTTTATCCTTGTATGTTACATGTGTTTCTCTTCCATTTGTACAATTTTAGGTACCCAAATTCCAATTCTAGTTCAATGGTTCTCTTCTTTAGTCTATGGTATTTCCGTAGACTACTCATGTGTCCCAAACTGACTTCTAAGTAAAGAGTTATGCCCTTTGAAAGTGAATTGGGGTCGAAAATATACTTTGTATTGTTTCAGCTGTAACTTTCTCATACAAGCTCTGTTTTGATTCAAGAATAGCTCGTTTGAAAGCTCTCACTGAGCTATTTCATTCTAACAATATGAATTGTATATACCAAAATTATACAGAATTCTCTCGATTTTGACTACCTAAAAATTTTGTTTAAACCCCCAAAATGCCTCTGCAAGTTGATGACCTTTAAAAACTAAAAAAATTCGTAGAAATTTGACTAATTTACTATTACAACAATATTTTAATCCGAGACATTGATCTTAAAATCAGGAGTAATTTCAGTCGTTGATCCACTAAAAAATTTTAAGTCCATGGATGGATCTCAATCGTTGATCACCCAAATCGAAAAGCGATACGGATCATCCATTTTGCATCATGCAATTTCCATCGGCAATCGACAATTTTCCTTTGAAAACCAAACTTGTTCACGAATTTTCATCGAACCCTAATGGCTCCATCGGCAATTGGCAATTTCTTTAACGAATGAGACTTTCTCTAGAATTTTGTTGAACCCCGATCATCGACGATCAACAATTTCCTAGCTGACATGGAAAATTGGTTGGCATGGCATGACACATGGATGTTGTTGTGTAATGACACGTGAATGCTAATGCAGCGCGACACCTCATCATCATATTTTCCTTCATCGATGATCAAAAATTTCTTTTGGAGGAACCAAACACTTCATCGATTTCACCGACCCGATCATCGACGATCAGTGATTTCTCTTGGTCGAACGAAACACTTTGTCGATTTCACCGACCCGACCATGAATGATTGGAAATTCCTTTTGGTCATATGAAACACTTCGTCGATTTCACCGACCTGACTATTAGCGATCGGCAATTTCCCCTAACGAGCTAAATTTACTCATTAATTTCTCCTAACTCAGACACTTATAAATTTTTGACCAAAATCCAAGATGAATTTGGGACATTGATCTCGTAGTCAAAATTATCTTGACCGTTGATTCACCATACTTCACCCAACTATGTCGATGAGTCTCAACAGTCGATCTGCTCTATTATTCCAACTCTGAAAGTAAATCTTGATCGTCGATTTTCTCCATTTTTCCAAACTCTGTAAACATATCTCGACTGTAGATCTACTCCATTTTCCAAACTTCGAAAACAAATCTCGACCGTCGATCGGCTCCATTTTCCAAACTACGAAAACAGAACTTGACCGTCGATCTACTCCATTTTTCAAACTCCAAAAACAAATCTTAACCATCGATCTACTCCATTTGGCAAAACTCTGAAAACTAAGTTTGTTTATCAATCTAGAATGAATCTGGGTCGTTAATCCTGAAATCAAAAGCAATATTGACCTTCTCCCAACTTCTCCAGCCGCCACTAAAACATAAATTTTCGGCCTTCCAGGTCAAATTTAACTCAACAAAATGCAGATTGATTCCCTTTATCACCTCTTAAATAGTTTTGAGGGGAATTTCGACCTAAATTTCTCATAAATTGAGGATCTCACTCTGGTTTCACAATTTTTTCCCAAATCCGTCACAGGTGAAACTCTGCAACATCGAATTTCTACCAAATATGCATGGGTCTAGGAACATACAAGCTTGGTGTTGAACCTTGACCTATGATACTAATTTGTAACATTTCACAATTTCACTGGGTTCATTACTTGTGGAATTACACAAAATAAAAATTTTCTGCTAACTAATCTTCTAGCTTACTAGCTATACAAGAATACACATAGATTTAACCATTATGCTATCATTAATTTAAATTCAACTACAACATACTAAAATAAACATAAATGCAGATAATTAACTTCATACATCAGCATATAAAACCATCCTCGTAAACAAAATTAATACACAATGAAATAATTATAAATGTAACACAAAACAAGATAAGCACTTATCTTTTAAAACAGTTGTGCAACCAGCTTCTTAGGACAGACATTCTACCCAACCATAGACTTCTTGTTTGAGATATCAATAGCAAGTCACACCCAAGCTAGGGATAGGAATCCACAAAAGAGGGTGTCTCTCACTATCCACTCACAACGTAGATAATCACACAATCCATTAATATTCTCCCACAACCATGATCTCGAAGTTTCCTCTAACTCCCTTCATCGCAACCTGCTTAACCCGAGGAATGTACCCCTTCACTTCTCTCAATCCATTGGGCGTATCATTCTTTTATCAAGGTCTCTCTGGCATAGGTAACCAAGATCCCTTCAGGCCTAACAACCTAGTTCTGTTGCAATCCTGACAACTTGCTTCTTCAATCTTCAACTCCAAAAACACCCCCAAACTCACCCTCCATTTTTGCTCCATCTCCAATGTTCTTCTTTCCTATTCTTTGCTTGTTGCTCATGCAAAAACAAGACTGACTAAGACTACACCCTTGTCCATACGAATTTTCTCCATTTTGCTTGCTTGTTTGACTTACACTCTCCCCTAAAATGGTTGTGCTTCAACCCCATGCTCCTAATAACTATGGGATGTGATTCCTCACACCCACCATATTTCATGTATTCAATGATTGGGTTCTTATACACTCAAGGGAAATTTAGAAGGTTCACTCAAAACATTATAATCAGGAAAAAAGATTTAAGACGTAAACTCATGAATAAAAAAACCCTTTCTTGACCCCTCCTCTCTTGTGGATTAATCGGCCTATATATTTGATCATGTCCTTGGTAGTTGGCATCACATTTTATTTATTAAAAATCAAGAAATAAAATTCACATATACATCGTTTGGCCACAACCATACATTAAATCTACATTAAATATTAATTAAAACTGGGGATTATAGCAGAAACATTACATTCTTTATGTTATTCTTTTTAGCGTTCTCTAGGAGTTGTGTTGCCCACATTGTAATCTTAGTTGTACTCTTCAGTCCCATTGACCTACTTTTACGATCATTTGTTGAACATTAATAAAATTATCTTATCTTATTTTTAATCTGAAAAATATATTATTGATATATTTTACAACATTCACCATCTTAAGAGTACTTTGAGTGTATAGCGTTACAAGGAACCGTAAATGACTTTAGACAAACACAAGATCGTAGCAAATGAAAATGATTTTAATTTACAAGTTGTATGTCACAAAGATAAGAAACATCGATTGTATTTTTCATTAAATAAACCACGAAATTTTTCCATCGTGACTTGGATTATTCCATTGTCATTCATCTATATCATCCATCACTATTTGACTATTTTCTCTGTTTTGTATTCGTTACATTATTTATTCGTCATTCAGCTATATCATCCATCACTACTTGTTGAGTGTTTTCTATGTTTTGTATTCGTTGTGTGTGCATCTCTAGCCATTCTGACTTATGTTGTTTCCTCCATGAGCACATCCAAGAGGGGGATGGTCATCTTCTACATCAAGTGTTGATTTCCCTACTCTTACTTGTCGATGAATTGGTCTTGTTGGCCTCTACTCCTAATGGTCTATAGAGATAAATCAATGCACTAGCCATATTTTGTGACCTTCGAAAGCTTACAGTAAACTTGGGTAAAACCAAGGCTTTGATCTTCAATGCATCGAAGAGCTCTCTTACAGAATTGCATTTCTACTACCGGGGGCAGAGATTGAGATCATGAAAACTTACACTTACCTAGGATTACAGTGCACAGGGCCTTGTTTTGGTATGCAACAAACCCTTATTCCTCGACTCGGTAAAGGGTACGGCTCCATGTCCCTCATTGAGAAATAGTGATTCTTAAGTCAGTTTTAGGACATCTCGTCCAAACTCTACATCATGGAAGAAATTATTAGACCCAAAGTTCTCTATGGATCTGAAATATGGGGGTCAATATTTCTACGAACAAACAGGGCCAGGTTGGAGAGAGTTATAACCATGCTTCTCAGGTGCACCATTCCCTACAAGTGGATAGTTATGCAACCCATTATTCGGGCAGAGTTTGATGTCCACCCACTCCACCTCAAGGTCATTTTCCGATTGGTCTCTTTCCTTCATAGAGTCGGGTCTTTCAAATACTCTTCCATCGGGAGAGACTGGTATCCCTACCTCAAATTTTTCTCATCGAAGGCTCTTTCTTCGAATCCCCCCTCAGTCCATGCACAAGGTTGGTTCTCAGAGGTGTTTCATATTATCTTGTTGATGACTATCTCCAAAAAGTGCCTTCCTCGTTCAATTTCTCCCTTGATGCACTGCTCCCCATTTAGTTTATCCCTTGATGCACTATACCATCTCTTTCCAACTAGACAGGTATTGAATCAGGCTATCAGAGAGGACATATATAGATTTTAAATCCACATCACTTGGACATCACCTCCAACAATCCTAGGATAGAATATGTCCTTCTATATAGAGAACTTTTTGGAGCTACATGATGGAATCACCATTCACTCCCCTTATACGCGTAGGCATTGGATKCACTCGTTCAAGATCCCTTTGGGACAAATCTAGGTTAGTTMTCATCAAATCCAGACAAAGACATACCACCATATACYATGATCTGATAGGATCTTCCCGATGTGCCACTTACAAGAGTCGTAGATAGAGATGCACCTCATCTTTAGGTGCCCCATATACTATGATATCAAAAGACGTTATCACTACCTCTATAGGGAATAAGAGGGATCCCTCTCTGATTTMTTTTGGTACGAGGACCAAATATGCCTAGCCCTCTTCATAAAGGATATATTCATCCATATATCTCATTTCATTCGTGCCATGCATCGCCTTGGGATGACCGAGATAATCACCTCATACTTTCATGTTAATCCATCAAATTAGATCAACAAGTAGTAAGAAGAGTCCCAAAGTGCACCAAACAGTAGATTGGTGAGACCACGTGTCTCTCCTCAGTCTCCCCCTCCAAGAGATTGACCATTATCATCGATATTGGTTCAAAGGTGTTGAATCGTACATCAATCCATATATCCTCAAAGAGTTAGAGGGATCAGCTCCAAGAAGATCCAATGCAAGATGCCTCTCATCCAACAGATTACATCCCAGATCCAAAGAATAAGCTAGAGATCTATCCAGAGCTTCTTTCTTTTGACCTCAGATTTTTGGAGTATCCCCGACTCCTACATCCCCCCCTATAACATTCCCCATCTTGAGTGGGTTTCATTACTTACGGAATTACACATAAAAATAAAAAAATTCTGCAAACTAATCATGTAGCTTACTAACTATAGGAACACACAAAGATTTAACCATTTTGTTATCATTAATTTAAATGCAGCTACAACATGTTGAAATAAACATGGATGCATCTAATTAAATTCATACAATATCATATAAAACCATCATCATATACAAAATTAATACACAACGATATACATATAAATGTAACATGGAACAAGATAAGCACTTATCTTTTAAAACAGTTATGCAACCAATTGTTTGGGACGGACGTCCCACCCAACCATAAAATTGTCGTTTTTATCTCAACAACAAGTCACCCCCAAGCTCAGGCTAGGAATCCACAAAAGAGGGTGTCTGTCAATGTCCACTCACAGCTTAGATAATCCCACAATCCACTAGTATCCTCCTATAGTTATCCCAAATTTTCCTCCAAATCTCTTCCTCTCGATCTGCCCAACCCAAGGAATGTACCCCTTCAGTGCTTGTGGTCCAGCGAGTATTGCATTCAATTATCAGGGTCTCTGTGGACAAAGTAACCATGATATCACTACTGGGAAAATCAAGGGAACTCACTACCCGAAAAACTACCAGGAAATAAAACAACAACTAGATTGTTGTTGCAGTGCAACTCTCATAGGAGTTCACTCTTCAGACCTTAAAACCTAATTCTTCTACAAGTTTGACAACTTGCTTCTTCATTCTTTGGATCCAAAAATGCCATTGAATTCTCCCTCCATTGTTACTCCAACTCCATTGCTCTTATTTCATGTTCTCTATTTTTTGTTCATGAAAAAACGTGACTCACTAAGACTACCCCCTTGGCCATATGAATTTCCTCCATTTTTCTTTCTCACTTGACTTACACTCTTTCCTAAGACGATTTTACTTCATCCCCATGCTCCTAACAAATATGGTATATGATTCCTCACAACCACCCTCTTTCATGAACTCAATGATTGGGTCCTTCTACACTCAAGGTAAAATTTTCTAGCATAACTCCTCTCATGCTCTTTTAATTTTCTAGACTGATAGCATACCACGTGATCCTTTTGAGTAAGGACTCCACCAAGCCAATCTTTGCATGCATATTTACATGCAACAAAGTCTTTATCAGGGTCTACAATCTTCAATATTGGTGCACTGGTCAATATGTCTTTCAATTGTTGAAAATTTTCTTCACATTTAGAATTCCATTCAAATTCCACTCCCTTCTTTTGCAAGAAAGTAACGAGGCTTGCAATCTTTGAAAAACCTTTTATGAATCTTCGATAATACCTTGCAAGACCCATTAATGATCTGACCTCTATAACATTTCTTGACATTGGCCATCTTCTGATATCTTCTATATTCTCAAGATCAACTGTTATCCCATCTTCCAAAATAATATGACCCAAGTAATGAATCTTCTTTTGATAGAAGATCCACTTACTTAACTTGGCATACAACTTATACTTTCTAAAAAATACTAGCACCATTCTTAAATGTTGTTCATGCTCCTCCTTTGTCTTTGAGTATATGAGTATATCATCCAGGAACACAATTACAAACTTTTCTAGGTATTCCCTGAACACTCCATTCCTCGTACACATGAAAACAGTTGGGGAATTTGATATACCAAATGGCACTATTGTGAATTCATAATGCTCGTAGCTTGTCTTGAATGTTGTATTGATTTTATATTCTTCCTTTATCCTCACTTGATGATAACATGATATCAAGTCAATCTTTGAAAATATTCTTGCACCTTTCAACTAATCAAACAAATCCTTGCCTAGGGGTATTTGTTTTTTATGGTGACCTTATTCAGTTGTATGAACTCAATACACAACCTTAAGGTTCCATCTTTATGCTTCAAAAAAATAATTGAGGCACCCCAAGGTGACATGCTCGGACAAATATACTCCGGTGTTCCCATTCTATAAGGTGTCTTGGACATCGAGGCATCTCCTAGCACCAAATCAATAGGGAAATCAATACCTCTCTTTGGTGGTAGTCTTGGGATTTCCCCAAAAACATCTTCAAAATCTCTCAAGATTGGATGGTCTTCAACACTTGTCATTTTATCTTTGGATGCCTCTTCCATATGGGCTAAAAAATGTGGCATCCCTTCTTGAAACTCTTTTTCAATTGCATGGTTGAAATTTACAACATGGTGTTTTTCCAAATAATCAATGTCAATTAGACAATCATATGATCCTAATGGTATGATTTTCACATCTATTTGTTAGAATAATTTTTTACCCTCCAATCAAATCTGATATAATGTAAAATTAACAATGCAAAATAGGCTAATTCAAGGAGAGAATGTCCTAAGTGTCGCCAACAAACCTCCTCTTCATTCGAGCTGGTGCATGACAACCACGGAGGGGACTCCCTAGTTACCTTGTTGTCAATTTGTCTGATTTTCTGCAATTAAACACAAAAAACAGCAGCCAAACTTGTCTTGGACAGCTTGTAAAACCACCCAAGACGTTAGGGAAAATATAGTATATTTCACTTGAAATGATCCTTGCAGTGTTAGCATGAGAAAGATGAATAGAAAGAGGAAAATAATGCACACTTAAAAGATCGAAATTAATCACAATAAGAGGTTAAGAACTATTGATCAATGCACAAAGTAAGTTCACAATATTGACAAGAAACAAAATCTTTATACGAGCACAACGCTTCTTTATTAATGGTTTTGCAAATGGTTGATTGCACCATAAAAAACAAGCACAAGAACTAGTAGAGTGGATATCCTTACACAAAGAACTAGAATCTAGAAACTAGAGAAGAAGAATGAAAGAAGACATAGAGAGAGTATGTATGTTGATGCTGCAAAAATCCAACCCTGAATAATGAAGAGACCACTTCAATATATAGGCGACTAAGGGTGCACAAGTGAGTAAAGAGGGAAAGTGAAGCACATGGGACGTGAGCATGTGCATGAGGTAAGAAAATAGAAGTAAGAGTGCATGAGAGGGTAAATAGGAGTGAGAGAGGTAGTTAACCCACGCGTGTGAGGGTTTGGGGCACATGAAAGGGTAGAATAGATGCACTAAAATAATCAATGAGCATGGAAGGATGAGATGGAAACTAAAAGAGATGAAGAATGGCACATGTGGAATCTAGAAAGGAAATCTCAAGCGCATGGTAAGAGGGAGGGGTTGATATGTGAGAGAGAAGATGTGTGAAGGTGCATGGAAAAGAGAGTTGTGCCCTAAATAATAGGGAAGAGGGTGCACAAGAGGGTTAACAAGGAAGAATAGATGCAGACGTGTGGGAGGAAATGAGCTCAATGAGGCATATTCATGAGCCAATGTGATAGCAATAAGGAGAGAGAGAGATAGATGGTGCATGGGAGGAAGAGTGGAGTGAGGGGGAAGAGTGCCACATGTGTGAGGGTTTGAGAGAGAGGGGTGAAACGTG
>SNQJ01S0113839.1:0-12351 GCA_010110895.2 Picea sitchensis | reverse complement strand
AATGTGATAGCAATAAGGAGAGAGAGAGATAGATGGTGCATGGGAGGAAGAGTGGAGTGAGGGGGAAGAGTTCCACATGTGTGAGGGTTTGAGAGAGAGGGGTGAAACGTGAAGAGAAGAGGAAGAACGGATGGGTGAGTAAGACCAATGGAGGAAGAGAGAGACACATAGGGGGAAGATAAAGAGAGAATATGTGCATGGAGGGACTAACAATGGAAGGGACGAAGCATGCGCTAGCATGGAGGAGGAGTTGAACCCTAATTAATAGGAACTAAGGCACATGAATGAAGAATAAAGGATAATTAATGCATGAAAAGTGAAATAATGATGAGTGAAGTGAAGGATAAGTAAATTGACCTTTAATCATCCCAATCACGCCAAAATAGATGTGCCACCTCATCCACATGCCCCCTTCATTAATTAATTTCAATTAATTGGTTTATTCCTTGAAAAGTGTGCCCCTTCATTAATTAATCCATCCGGTTGCCACATGTCACATTGTCACACTTCCATTTGTCAAAATCTGACCCTACCACTTGTCACCTTTGGAGGCAACAACCCCTTCCAAAAATAGAAACTTCTTAAAAATAGGGGTCCGACCCTAAAAAATAAGAAACTTCCAAATATGTTTGGGATGACTAGAAGACCACCACAAAATGTCAAATGTCTAAAAATAGATACTATTAAAAATAGAATCGCTTTGCTTGTCAATGATATCATACTCATTGGATTTGATTTTCCGTGAGGATTCCAAATATGTAATCAGAATTGACATGCGAGCTCTGGTATTCCACCTGCTAAAAATAGAAATATTGACATGTTGTCTCAGAAAAGGCCCAACAGACTAAGAATGTGTCATGGATCAATATTGTATGCTCAAAACCTTGATCTAAGGCTTGGATCTCAATGTGCTAAAAATAGAAAGTTAGCATGATTCTTCGAGATCATTGTCTCCTAAAAAGCAAAGCACCTGCTAAATAGAAATCTCTCTTAAATCCATACAAAATTGTGTTAACTCTATATCTGAATCAAGAACCACCGCTACACCAATTTTGTACATGTCTTTAATGGGAACCAACCATTGGCTCACACTAATGCTCAATTTGGGTAAACCTTTGAGTGTCAGCCAAAATAGACTATGTTGGCTCTTAACCCTCAAGATTCTCAAGGGAGAAAATCCAGGGGTTGACACTACCTTTGTGCTGAGTCCATTTATGTCTATTGGACAATCTTTGACTAGCTTACTGATTTTCCTTTTAGCCTGTGTGGCTAACTGTATTAACCAATATTTCTTACGCTTACTTCTTTGCAAGTGAAATATTTCAACAATGTTAAATTTTATGTAACTATGTCTAGCTCCATAATCAATTAAAATTTATATGGGCTAGTTGTCAATCTTACCTTCCACTTCAATCATGGGGGATTGATACTCTGTATGTGTGTTATCCAAGGCCGCATAAATACTTGGCATGTTTCATCCAATGTCTTCCATTGTTTCATCCTCCTGAATATTGTGGAAAGTCATCATCCTTTCTGCTTTGTAAGAGAAGCCCTATATAAGTGATCTCCCTTGCATCCCCATCACTTCATGGGTTGTTGTCTTAGCCTTTTCCCAAATAGCACTGCCATCCTAGGTTCATTTTGGGCTAACTTTTCTTATTGATTTTCTTGGAAGTTATTTCTTAAAAGGGTTGGCTTAGAACGTTTCTTCCTTTGCTCATTTTTACCCTTCATCTTGTCATTCCAATATTTTTGGAATATGGGCCTTCCTCTGCTCTGCCCATAAAGATGTTTTTTTCTCCGTATGGCCTCCTCCAAAGCCTTGGGGGGTTATCATATTGTATCTTGTCACTATAGAAGAAGAGTAACCCACTCATAAATATTTGGAATTTGACATTTTCATCCTTTATGAATCCCACTTACTTCAACAACTCAAAGAATCTCTTCTCATATTCATCCATTGTCATGCTTCCCAACTTGAATTCACAGAACGCTTTCATCTTTATTTCATAATAATGCTCTGAAAAATATTTCTTGGAAATATCCTTTGAACTATCTCCATCAAACCTTCTTCTCATCAAGGTGTTTGGCTTGCTTAAGTTGATCCCACCGCATCGTTGCATTTCCTTGCATATGGTAGGTTGCAATTATGGTTTCAACTCTTGAGGGGTAATCATGCAACTATAAATATTTATTTATTTCCAACAGTCGTGTTTCAGACTCTTCTCCCTTTCTATACTCACTATTAACAATTGGTGGCTTAATTTTCCTAAGTTCACATTGAAAAATGTCTAACTTAGGCCTTCTCCTCTGCCTCCTGACAGGAGACACACTTAGGTCACTCCATGGTCCTGAACTTGAATGAGATCTCCTAGTGGATTTCTATGGGGAATGATAGTGCCTACTCATATTTCTTGATTGTTTGTCATTCCCATGATCATCTCTTATGCTATGGGATCTAGGTGTTGTCACTTGTCTAGCACTAGCTACTTCCTTAGAGCCAAAGTCTTTGTTGACTTGTCTATGCAACATATTCAGACTCTATAGTAGCTCCTAAAAAATTCATGATCATCTCATTATCTTCCTTATAGTTATGTACTTCCCTTAGTAGGTTTCTCATAGTCACGGACTCCTCTCTACCTCTTCTTTCATTAGACTTTGTCTCACCATTTCTCATGTTGACATGTAGATCTCTAACCTTCTCCTCATGGAAATAAGATATTTGGGCATCTTCCATAACTTAAGTCCTCATGTAAGAACCAAAAATTTTTTCCTATACCTCTAATTCTGCAAGAAATGTGAATGTGATCATTATTGTTAGAGCATGCATACTATAAAACATTTCATTAATTAGATTACAAGTTATTATTCATCTCAATTTACAAAAAACACAATGCACTAAGTCAAAATCTAATTTGTTTAACACATTCATCTTTGAAACATCCCTTCAACGGCAGTACTCATGCCTCATTGTATGTTCTAAGCAAAAAGTTACAACCTTATCAAGTTGCAATTTCCACTCATTGCTTTGCTTTCACTGTTGCAAAATTATTTTATTATTTTCTGAGAAAATTGTAGTACTCAATTCAAAATTTTGGATTGATATATGGATTCTCCTCCTAAAGACCTTACCATTTACTATTCATTCGCTCAAATCTGAGCTTCGTACTGAAAATTATGGTTTGTGAAAATTTAGACTATTTTCTCATTTTTATCGCTCTAGGTTACATGTGTTTCTCTTACATCTGTACAATTTTAGGTACCCAGATTCCAACTCTAGTTCCATGGTTCTCTTCTTTAGTCAATGGGCTTTCTGTAGACTACTCATGTGTCCCAAACTAACTTCTAAGTAAAGATTTATTCCCTTTGAAAGTGAACTAGGGTTGAAAATATACTTTATATTGTTTCAGCTGTAACTTTCTCATACGAGTTCTGTTTTGCGTCTGGAATAGTTCGTTGGAAAGATCTCAATAAGCTCTTTCATTTTAACAATATGAATTGTATATACCAAAATTACATAGAATTCTCTCGATTTTGACTACTTAAAAATTTTGTTTAAACCCCCTAAATGCCTCTGCAAGTTGATGACCTTTAAAAACTGAAATTTTTCGTAGAAATTTGATTGATTTACTATTAAAACAATCTTTTAATATGAGAATCTTAAAATTCAGGAGTAATCTCAGTCGTCGATCCACTAAAATTTGTCAAGTCCATGGATGGATCTCAATCATTGATCACCCAAATCGAAAAGCGATCTGTATCGTCCATTTTGCATCATGTAAGCTCCATCAGAAATCGACAATTTTCCTTGGCAAACCAAACGTGTTCACGAATTTTTATTGAACCCTGATGGCTTCATCGATGGCGATTGGCAATTTCTTTAACGAACGATAATTTCTCTCAAATTTCGTTGAACCCCGATCATCAACGATCGACAATTTCCTAACTGACATGGCAACTTAGCTGGCATGGCATGACACATGGATGTTGATGTGGCATGACACGTGAATGCTAACGTGGCACGACACCTCATCATCCTATTTTTTGTCATCGATGATCGAAAATTTCTTTTGGAGATATCAAACACTTCGTCGATTTCACCGACCCGATCATCGACGATCAGTGATTTCTCTTGGTCGAACGAAACACTATTGATTTCACCAACCCGACCATCAATGATCGGCAATTTCTTTTGGTCGGATGAAACACTTCACCGATTTCACCGACCCAACTATCAGTGATCGACAATTTCCCCTAACGAGCTAAATTTACTCATGAATTTTGCCTAACTAAGACACTTGTAAATTTTCGACCAAAATCCAAGATGAATTTGGGTCGTTGATCTCCCAATCAAAATTATCTTGATTGTTGATTCACCATACTTCACCCAACTATGTCGATGAGTCTCGACTATCGATCTGCTCTATTCTTCCAACTCTGAAAGTAAATCTCGACCATCGATTTGCTCCATTTTTCCAAACTCTATAAATAGATCTCGACTGTCGATCTACTCTATTTGCCAAACTTCAAAAACAAATCTCGACCGTCGATCGGCTCCATTTGTCAAACTACGAAAACATAGCCTGACCGTCGATCTACTCCATTTGTCAAACTCCAAAACAGATCTTAACCATCGATCTACTCCATTTGGCCAAACTCCGAAAACTAAGTATTTTTATCAATCTAGAATGAATCTGGGTCGTTAATCCTGAAATCAAAAGCGATATCGACCTTCTCCCAACTTCTTCAGCCGCCATTAAAACATAAATTTGCGGCCTTCCAGGTCGAATTTAACTCGACAACATGCAAATTGACGCCCTTTATCACCTCTTAAATAGTTTTGAGGGCAATTTCGACCTAAATTTCTCATAAATTGAGGATCTCACTCTGGTTTCACAATTTTTCCCCAAATTCGTCACAGGTGAAACTCTGCAACATCAAATTTCTACCAAATCCGCATGGGTCTTGGCACATACAAGCTTGGTGTTGAACCTTGACCTCTGATAATAATATGTAACATTTTGCATTTTGACTGGGTTCATTACTTGTCAAATTACACAAGATATTTTTTTTCTGCTAACTAATCTTCTAGCTTATCAGCTATACAAGAATACACAAATTTAACCATTATGATATCATTAATTTAAATTCAACTACAACATACCGAAATAAATATAAATGCAGCTAATTAACTTCATACATCAGCATATAAAACCATCCTCATAAAAAAAATTAATACACAATGAAATAATTATAAATGTAACACAAAACAAGATAAGCACTTATCTTTTAAAACAGTTGTGCAACCAGTTGCTTAGGAAAGACGTTTTACCCAACCATAGACTTCTTGTTTGAGATCTCAACAACAAGTCACACCCAAGCTAGGGCTAGGAATCCACAAAAGAGGGTGTCTCTCACTATCCACTCACAACATAGATAATCCCACAATCCATTAACATTCTCCTACGACCATCCCGAAGTTTCCTCCAACTCCCTTCATCTTGAGCTGCCTAACCCAAGGAATGTACCCCTTCACTGCTCTCAATCCATTGGGCGTCTCATTCTTTTATCAGAGTCTCTCTAGCGCAGGTAACCAAGATCTCTTCAGGCCTAACAACCTAGTTCTTTTGCAAGCCTAACGACTTGCTTCTTCAATCTTCAGCTCCAAAAACACCCCCAAACTCATCCTCCATTGTTGCTCCAACTCCAGTGTTATTTCCTATTCTTTGCTTGTTGTTCATGCAAAAACATAACTGACTAAGACTACCCCCTTGGCCATACGAATTTCCTCCATTTCTCTTGCTTGTTTGACTTACACTCTTCCCTAAAATGGTTGTGCTTCAACCCCATGCTCCTAATAACTATGGGATGTGATTCCTCACACCCACCATCTTTCATGCATTCAATGATTGGGTTCTTATACACTCAAGGGAAAATTAGAAGGTTCACTCAAAACATTATAATTAAGAAAAAAGATTTGAGACTTCAACTCATGAATAAAAAACCCCTTTCTTGACCTCTCCTCTCTTGTGGATTAATCAGCCCCTATCTTTGATCATGTCCTCAGCGGTTGGCATCACATTTTATTTATTAAAAATCAAGAAATACAATTCACATATACATTATTTGGCCACAACCATACATTAAATCTACATTAAATATTAATTAAAACTTGGGATTATAATAGAAACATTACATTTTTTATGTTATTTTTTTAACATTCGCTAGGAGTTGTGTTGTCCACATTGTAATCTTACTTGTACTCTTCAATCTCATTGACCTACTTTTACGGTCATTTGTTGAACATTAATAAAATTA
Source organism: Picea sitchensis (assembly GCA_010110895.2). Classification (NCBI taxonomy): domain Eukaryota; kingdom Viridiplantae; phylum Streptophyta; class Pinopsida; order Pinales; family Pinaceae; genus Picea; species Picea sitchensis. The sequence continues at coordinate 6,033 of SNQJ01S0113839.1, read as the reverse complement.
TCTTATCTTATTTTTAATCTGAAAAATATATTATTGATATATTTTACAACATTCACCATCTTAAAAAGTACTTTGATTGTATAACGTTACAAGGACCGTGAATGACTTTAGACAAACACAAGATCGTAGCAAATGAAAATTATTTTAATTTGCAAAATGTATGTCACAAAGCTAAGACACATCGATTTTATTCTGCATTAAATAAATACGGTAATTTGTTGAACATTAATAAATTTATCGTATCCTATTTTTAATCTGAAAAATATATTATTGATATATTTTACAACATTCACCATCTTAAGAAGTACTTTGATTGTATAGCGTTACAAGGACCGTAACAGACTTTAGACAAACACAAGATCGTAGCAAATGAAAATGATTTTAATTTGCAAGAGGTATGTCACAAAGCTAAGAAACATCGATTTTATTCTGCATTAAATAAACCACGGAATTTTGCCATCGCGACTTGGATTATTCCTTTGTCATTCAACTATATCATCCATCACTATTTGAGTGTTTTCTCTGTTTTGTATTCGTTACATTATTTCTTCGTCATTCAGCTATATCATCCATCACTACTTGTTGAGTGTTTTCTATGTTTTGTATTCGTTACGTGTGCATCTCTGGCCATTCTGACTTGTGCTGTTTCAAACATTTTACTTTTGAAATACCAACAAACCACTTTGAAACCATGAATGCATTCTTTACACTCTAACAATATCAGCTCAACTATAAAAACCCAAGAATTACACCTCTATAACAACAGAATCGAGAACCCTTCTATTATTTGCATTCTCGTGGGCTCATAATAGCAGGGCCACAGAAAGTGTCATCATGATGAGAGCAGAGTACTTCTCCAGCTCTAGTGCTCTTCATCTCAATCCCATAGTTATCATCTGCTAAATACCGGATAACAAAAACCTTTTCGAAAATCTAAATAACAATCCCTTGTTACTATTTTATTTTTATCAACTGATTATTATTTTGAAATTTTCATGGTCAAATTTACTTATACTTTTTCCTTTCCAACTTACTATTGACAGTTAGCCTAGAGATGTTAGCTGTTTCAATTTAAATTTATCAACTAGAAAAGCTCTCAGATACCCAGCCTGTCATAGAGATGCCTTCTTGTATCTATTTTTCTTAAAACAGTTACAGTTTACTGTCGTAGGAGCCCCAGATGGCTTCAAATTTGATGCCCTATTTAAGGTTTTCATACAGATTTTTGTGGCGAAATGTGCTGAAAGAAATCAGAAACATCTCATATCAAACTCTAGATATAAGCTCCACGAACTCATTTCAAGACACCTGAACATTAACAAGAATAGAAGATAGCCAATCGTATAACTACGATACTCCATCTATCAAAAATCTGTGGAGTGAATTAATTCCTTCACCCATAGTGTATGTTCCCTTTGCAAGAAAACACAAACGAAAGGAGGTAAACAAGACACAAAGGAATTGAGCAAAAGCAATAGCAGCCCTCGAGGGCAAAACAAAATAGGCTAAAAAAGGTAAAATTGCAGAGGCATGTTCAGAATCCACAGTGGGCAAGCAGAAAAAAATAAATGGTGGCATCACTGACGCAAAATTCTGTAGATAGTCAATTTGTTTAGAAGATGAAATTGTAAAACTGCGCTTTCCATTATCATGTCAAACAAACTTACATTGAAACTAAAGAAGACAATTGATAGAAAGCATAAAGAGAACATAGTTACTAAATTAGGGAGCTATGACAGCAATGCTGGAATATTGTGTAGATAAAGCCATTGGTTAGAAGATGAAATTGCCAAACCGTGGTTTCCATTATCATCTCAAACAAACCTTACATCCAAAGTAAAGAATACAATGATAGAAAGCATAAGGAGAACATAATTACTAAATAGCGAGCTATAACAGTAATGCTGGAAAACTTGGCCTTTCGCAAGCATCTATTTCCTTGCATTTTAGCCTTGTTACTTTTATCTATACAATTCTTTGTGTCCAAAATCCATTATTTCATTAAGTTCAACAAGGAATCGGACAAAAATTAATGTCAGCAGTTGAGCAGACAATCTATATTAAAGTTACCTCCGCTGGCAAATATGCATCTTATGCCTCGGATTTGAGACTAATATAACAATTTTTGGAAGCAAAATAAACAAAACCTTTTACAAGCAAAGACTGGATAATTTCTTTACAAGTCTTTGATTTGAGAACAGAGCACCAGTTTTGTGTATTGACGAGTTCACAAAAAATGCAGCCTCGATTTACAGGTAAAATACTATATATAACTATAATCTGTATATTTCTCATATTTGAATATTTAAAATAATGCTTTAGAAAAAAGATGTTACTCCAAGAATCATTCCGAGTCAAATGTTGTGCCAGTGAGGAATGCTGGGCTCATACATTTAATCTGCCAACTGTCAATTCCTCTCATCTGCAAGCTGATCCCCAAGTCTGAAGAACTGTGGACGTACAGGCCTGTTTGCATTTATTTGCTGTACATTTTGTAAATGCCTGTTTGCAAGCTGATCAATTTCAAACAAAGCTGGTTGAGGTACAGCCATGTTTGCAAGCTGCTCAAGTCTGAAGAAATGTGGTGGAGGTACATCCCTGGCTGCAATTCCTTGCCGTGGCTGTAAATTATTATGTAGTGCATGTGGAAGCGGCCCAGGATTATATGCAGGATGTGCAATTTCAGGGTGGGCTAATGGCAAAAGATCAGGCGCATTCATATTTAAACCTTCCCCTCCAAAAACATGTGGAAAAGGTGGCATGCCGTGTATAATATGCACAAACGGAAAATTTAGTCGTTGCGTATGGCCCTCTGTGGGTTGTCTTTGCCTTTTGAGAGGAGGTCCAATTTTCCGGTCAAGCAACTTCGGTTCTTTCTCTGTCAATTTTTTTAATGCTTCCTCCTTAGCAGCCAGAGCCACATTATCTTCTACTTCCTGAAACAAAATAATACTAAATCAATAATTATGAGTGTTATCTGAAACAAGAATGGTGTAGGTAAGTCAATGACAAAAATATTGATTATGTTCAAATCTAGCAAATACCTTCTCCCACAAACTACACAGGTTGCATGTTTGGCAGGGTTTCCCTGGTTCTCGAGTATGCTATTCATCAACAAAAACAAGGTTACTAGCAGAAAGGGTAACAATTGTTCTGAAATGCACATGCAATTTTGAGAATTATCTGAAATGTCAATTTGCAGCATTGGTCATATCCAAGAAGCAAAGCAAAATATTAGCAAATCCTGAAAGCTTTCATTATTGAAAAAATACCAAACCCAATACTAGGGCAATCTCACAATCAAACACTTCTATGAAAACCTGCAACAGAACATTAACAAAAACAGGTATTACACAGGAACTAAAGTTCTAAAAGTTTCATAACGATGGGGTCGCGTCATTACCTTGTTTGTAAAACATGACAGAGAACACCTTTAGACAACCGTTGCAGAATATTCTTATGTCATATGGACAATCATTTTTACTTCCAATTTTGAAAAAAAGCCAATACTTATTTAACAATTAATTAAATTATTTGAGAAAGGCAACCTTTGAACTATATACTCCTTTGTCCAATTGAAATTAAATTTTAAATTTAACTGGATAAAAAGCATTTAATGCATTTCCATGAACCACATTTTTATTGGATATTCAATCAAAACTACATTTATCTATATTTTTTGTTTTGACAGATGTTAAATTTTACCCACCCAGCACCCGGTAAATTATTTCATAGCAAATACCATGCTGTAATAAACTTATTACTGCAGATTTACAGAATAAAATACACGGCTGAGTTTTAACGATCTAAATAAATAAATCAGCAGAAGCAATAAACAGGAAACCACAATTTTGCACACATATTTTCTAGGTAAATACCCCTGGAAAAACCCCCAAGGGAAAACCAGTACTGTGATGACTTTATTATAAAATCTGGGCTCTCATCCTGGGAAAATTGCCCAACTGAGGAAAAAATACAAAACAGCAAAATAGTTGATCACACCTCAAGATATGTCCTTCGATCTTTGCTGGCCGCTACTCCTTTGCTGCCCCTTGCTCCCTTTCTCAGACCCTGCCCACTGTTAGCACACTTTTTCACCCTCCAATGAGATCTGATAATTAAAAATCAGCGATGGAAAAGTGACTAATTCAAGGAGAGAATGCCCCAAATTGCCACGGGCAAGCCTCCTCTCCGTTCAGGCTGGTGCATGCCAACCTCGGGGGGGAGTCCCTAGGTACCAGGCTGCTGATTTGTTAGCAGATTTTCTGCAAAAAACACACAAAAACAGCAGCAAATATGCCTTGAACAGCGTGTAAACACACCGCCAAAGCGTTAGGAAAAGGTATTTTTAAGTCACTTGGAGGGATCCTGCAGTGTTAACGTGAGAAAGATGAAAGCAATAAGGAAAGAAAACCAATTGAAAGACTGAAATCAATCACAACAATACGCTATGAGCTACCTAATCAATGCACAAAAGTAAGAACACAATACCGACAAGAAGGAAAGTTCGATGAAAACACAACACTTCTTTATTAAAGGCTTGCCAAAAGGTTGATTGCACCACAATAGGCAAGTCCAAAACCGGTACAATGATTATCCTTGCTCAAAGAGACAGTAGCTAGACTAGAAAGAATGAGAGAAGAGAAAGAAAGTATATGTATGCTGCTACTGCAAAAATCCCACCATAAACCTGTGACCAACACTCCAATATATAGCTATGAGGGTGCACTTCACCAAGGGGGGCCAAGGAGGCATGTGAGTGAGCCAAAAGGGGAATGTATGATCATGAGGAGAAGAGGAGTAAGGCATGCGCATGGGGAGAGGAAAAAGAAAGGGAGAGATAGTTAACTCCTCAAGTGTGGGAGTGGAAAAGAAGTGAAGGTGTAGTCAAAGAAGAAAGAAAAGGATTTGCACCCTATATTTTAGGGAGAGGGCGCATGGGAGAATGGAGATTAGGGAGAGTAGAAGGAAATAGGAGATGGAGAATGGGAAGAATAGGAGGTTTAGGGAAAGGGAAAATGCATGGTAGAAGTTATGGGAGAGTGAGTGAGATAGAGGAGTGTATGCGCATGCTAAGAGGAATGTGCCCTAGATTTTAGGAGGAGGCTCACTAGATAGTGAGAAATGGGAGCATGGGGGACACATGTGTGAGGAATGAGAGATTAAGGAAGAGTTTGCATGAGATATGTGCTAGAGACTAGGAGAGGGAGAAGGAGAGGTGGCGCATGGAGAATAGGAGTGGAGTGAGGAAGAGGGAGAGCGCCACAAGTGTGGGAGGAGAGAGGAAGTGAGGGGTGCATATGAGAATGGAGAAGTAATTAATGAGAGGAGGAAACATGCGTTTAGGCTTTAAGGAGAAGTTAAGATGCATGTAATGATATTATGGTAGTTGCAGGAGGTCTTTACCTCCACGTGTAAACCTGACGAGAATAGAATATTCCAGGAAGCACGAAGAAACCCTAATTAATTGGTTAATAACCCTACAAGACAAGTCGGCTCAAGAGAATGACTTGTATTAGATTATTAGCCTCCAAGAGAAGAAGTCGACTAAAGGAAATATTATATACTAAAGAATTAGTACCCAGAATGAGAAGTCAGCCCAGGCAGTCTGCCAGAATTAGTATAAATACAGAAGGCCAGTCTTCATTCTGGACAGCATTCTCAGAACTGTAGAAGCAGCACTTGTGCGCACTGCAGTTGGCTAGTTTGTGCGCAAGTCTGGAGGAGAGCTGCTGCAACTAGCAGATTTTGGTTTTGGCTTGGACTATCTCTTGGTTATGGTTTGGACTCTCTGATCAGCTCTTGTTACTCTTGCTTGGTGCGCTATCCTTGGAGAAAGATGTGCCACCTTTGTTTGGCTATCTAGCCTAGGGTTTGCTTCCGAAATAATTCTATGTCAAGGTTAAGGTGCTCGGGGGTGGCTTCGGCCTATGGTTGGGTGACAATAGTGATATTGTCTATGGTTAAACGAGCACAATCCATTATATTCTAACAGGTTATGGGCCCACACCCCCTTCATTCAGTCTAACCACT
>SNQJ01S0113838.1:24035-37457 GCA_010110895.2 Picea sitchensis | reverse complement strand
TGCAGGTCCATTTACAACACATATTCATACTTATGAGCTTTGCCATAGTCCTTGGCCAGTTCAGTTATATTTACAATCTGGGGGAAACAGGGTGTTACACCTGCCGATCTTTTGAGTTTTCCTTAGCGAGAATGATAAGTTTAACTCTGTGGGAAAAATGGCATTTCCTTCAGAGTATCCACCCATTTGACCGAGGGCTCATGCCCAGGTCCTTAACCCATTTGCTTCTAAAAGGATTAGTACTTATCCCACAAGAATTTCCAAAGGACCCATATGACTAGGGTCTGGGAACCCTGCGCTAGTCCGGAAGGAGCTAGCCCTTTTTGGCTTCAGGACTCTAAGACTTATGATTCCACAATCCTCGAAAATAGCCGAAGGTCGGAGTCATGAATGGATGAGGTTCGTCAATCTGGGGATTCAATGTGGATCTCTCTCAGCCATTAGACTAGACTTAGGAAGGGAAGCGTTAAGTGCTTCGACGAAGTTCTACTTCGGGAGAATAAGAGTTGTCTAGCACTAAAACTCCCGAATGTTGGAGTCATAAGCAAATCGAGACCATTGAAAATGGGGAGACATGTGTCTAGGGATCAACGACTATCCGAAAATCTGGGTATTCGATGGTATAGGGACACACAAGCTTCCCCGAAGCTATGCAAGCCAGAGTAAATCCTGGCCGTGAATGCTAGGTACACGTGGTAAGCGATCCTGAAGTCCAGAGACTTAGTACTCCAGGGGAGTTTGTCCAAGAGTTTTCAAGGTGTGGAAACTCCCGAATTCGCAAACAACAAAGTAAATCTTAACCGTTGGTAGGAAGAGGACACATGGCACTAGATCCAAGATTCCAGAGACTTGGCTCTTCGAGGGATTCACATCGAGAGGAGTCAGTAAGCTCCCAAGCCCGGAGATGCAAAGTAACGAGGATCGTGGATCTATGGATGCACGTGGACAAATCTCAACCATGAGATTTGAAAGAAGAGAGAAGACTATATGACAGGGGTTGACGTGGCTCATTAACGTCATTTCGGGTGACATGGACCCGCAACTAAGGTGCCACGTGTCACCCAGATATGAAAAATTCACATACCCCTTATGCCTATTAGAGAATGACATGTGTCAGCCCCTATCGAGGAAACGTGTCACCCCTGACCCTCATCGTGTGTCATCTTCTGGTTTGTTCCCACCTGGCCAACGTGGTTGATGACGTGTTCGGGACTCCGGGAGTCTGGATAAATTCAGGAGTTCGGAAGATTAGGGGTGTGGTACAATATAGGAACGTTCAACATAAAACACTGAACCCCAATCGCCGAAGGGCCAAGACCACGTGACAAGATTTCGGGACTTTGGGAGTTTGGATAATTTCAGGAGTTCAGAAGATTTGGGCATAGTATGGTAAAGGGATGTTCAATGTTGATCATCGATCGCCGAACGTCGAACGTTCAACAATGATCGTCGATTTTCGAAAACGTAGGATGTCGATTGCAGATGATCGAACATCGAATGCAAAAAAAGGGACGTTCAACGCAAAACGTCGAATGGCCAAGGCCACGTGGTGAGTTTTCGGGACTTCGGGGAATAAGAAAAGGGGTCTTCAACGCCGAACGACGAAGAACCCAACTAATAACGCCCCAGGTAACTTTGGGAGGCCATAACTTGTAGACCAAAACTCAGATTTTAGTGCGGTGGCGACCATTATAAAGCTCGCGGCAAGCAATGTCCAATGGAGATCCCAGAATGAAGATTTGAGAGAGTTAGGAAAATCAAAAATTTGATGCCCCATCCCTAGAAAGGGTACTTAGGGGTTGGGTGTGTTACAAATTAGTATCAGAGCATGGAAACAACACTTGGCCTGCTTGGGCTCATGCACAAATCACATAAAAATATTCTTGGAGAAATTTATGGGGTAACACCCTACCTTACCCCTTTCTATAAGAAACTTATCTGAATCTCTACTGAAGAGAGGAACAAAACCTTCTACTATTGATATATGTTTTGGAAGTCTGCACTATATATTGCTAATGTTTCCAAATAAAGAAGACGACTTCACTTTACAATGATATGTGTTGTTCATGAATTGGTAGATTAATAACTAACAAATTTTTTTTTATCAGCACTCAAGCAGTCAGTGAACAATAGGAAAACTACATCGTGAGAAATGGTGACACACCATGAGTTGGGGGAGAGCTCCCACAATAGAGAGGAAGAATCTGATGAAAGGAGGGCGATGGAAACCCCTCCATATTTGGCCGAAAATGTAAGAAGCCTCATGGCATAATTACAGAGTTATAAAGATGACAATGAAAGGTTGATAAAGGAGCAGGAAAAGCAAACCGAAATTAATGCAGTCCTACTGCAAATTCTATCAGATATACAAAGACAACTACAACATGGTACCGCTTCCAGTCATGTGGACAAACACCATACTAAGAAAACTCTAAGTCCACATGAGATACAAAAGCATGGTTAGGAAAGTGGCCATACCAGGAGGAGCACCTCAAGGAAGGCCCAACAGGGTGTCAAGAGACACTCACTGGAATGTCTCTTTGAGGACACTGACAAATCCAAGGAATATTCTAGTGGAAAAAATAGTTCCCATTCTCAAACAAGAGGAAAGAAGAGGAAACATTCCAAGAGTCATGACCCTGAAGAATTCAATAAATCCAAACCACCCACCTTCGATGGAGAGATTAAGAACGGGGAAGAAGCATAAGTTTAGCTACTCGGCCTGAAGAAGTAATTTAGAGTTCATGATTACTCTGAGAACTTAAAGGCTCAGATAGCCATTTTCAACTTGAATGGGAAAGCTTCCATTTGGTGGGAGGACCTTAGGAATGTGAAAGGAATCCATGAGAAGAACTTGTCATGGAAACAATTTGATAAATACTTCAAGAAGAAGTATCTTTCAGAAAACTACTTTGATGGGAAGACTAAGGATTTCTATGAACTCAAGCTGGGACAACTCACCATAGATGAGTATATCAACAAATTTATCGAGATGATAAGGTATGTGCCCTACATAAAGAATGAAAAGGTAAATATGCAACGATTCATTAGTGGATTACCTCAATCCTACTGTGACATAATTGAGTTTGATGAGACAAATACCTTAGAGGATACTATTTGAAAATCAAGGTATTGCTATGAGCAATTCAAGAGTAAGACAAAACCCCATGAAGACTGGAAGAAGAAAAACAATCTGGGATTCAAGAAGAAGGGGTTTAAACCCTCGAGAATTAATAACCATGGGAAGAGCTCTAGGATGAGACTTCCTACCAGATGTGTGTATCAACAAAATTTTCCATCCCAGAGTGGAAATAATCCATTCAGAGCAGTTCCAAGTAAGACAAATAACACAAAGAGAGAACCCTTGAAATGTTGGGGTTGTGGAGAGGAACATTTGTTGAGGGACTGTTCGCATAGGAAACAGAACAATGGGAGGGTATACAACATCCAAGAGGCTACCATAGTCAATGATTTGGCTAAGAGCATGCCACAAATTTATGCAGCCTTGGATAATAGACAAGTTAACCACCAAGCTTCAGTGGTGGAGATGGAAGGTACAATTTCCAACCATCCTGTTTCCATTTTAATTGACCCTGGTTCAAATTTGAGTTATGTTTCCCCTCAAACTATTGAGAAATGTAAATTGCAAAAAGTTAAACATGTTAAATCATGACTGTTACAACTATCCACTAGAACCAAAATAAAAGTAACAGAGGTCATACCAGCATGCCAATTTGTTATAAGTGGATTTCCCACCCAAGCAAACCTAAACATACTTCCTTTAGGATCTTATGACCTATTGATTGGCATGAACTGGTTGGATGCCGACAAAACCAAGTTGGACCGTTACAATAAAACTTTGGAGTGTGAAAATGAAGAAGGAAGAAGGGTAACCCTACAAGGGGTTCAAAATCCTATCTCAGTGAGACAAATATCATCCCTCCAAGTGAAGAAGTATTGCATAAAGGTATGTCCCTTGTATGCAATACAAGTATTGAACTCTATTGAGAATGACAAACCCATCCTAGAGGACCATCCCATATTAAGAGAATATAAAGATGTATTCCCAGGAGAGGTGTCAGTTCTACCTCCAAGAAGGGATATTGACTTTTCAATAGAACTTATACTAGGAGTGGTGCTAATGTCTATAACACCCTATAGAATGAGTACACCAGAGCTAGTTGAGCTCAAAATACAATTGAAGGAGATGTGGGACAAAGACTACATTCAACCTAATGTGTCTCCATGGGGAGCACCAACATTGTTTGTGAAAAATAAATATAACACACTCATATTGTGCTTATATTATAGACAACTCAATAAGATGACCATCAAGAATAAGTATTCCTTACCCATGATCGATGACTTGTTTGACCAATTAAGGGGTGCTACAATATTCTCCAATATTGACTTGAGGTTTGGATAGCATCAGGTCTGAATTAAAAATGAATGCATCCACAAGACAACCTTTAGGACAAGATATGGTCACTATGAATCTGTGGTGGTGCCATTTGGGCTTACCAATACACCAACCACTTTTATGTGCTTATTGAATAATGTATTCATAAATTTATTGGATAGTTTTGCGTTGGTTTTAATTGATGATATCCTAATCTATTCCAAGAATAGGGAAGAGCATGAAAAACATCTCAAGCTAGTACTCCAAGTACTAAGAGAACATCAACTCTATGCTAAGCTAAGTAAGTGTGACTTTTTAAAGAAACAAGTCCATTACTTAGGCCATGTTATTTTTGAGGAAGGAGTGGTGGAGATGGAAGGTATGATTTCCAACCATCTAGTTTCCATTTTAATTGACCCTGGTTCTAATCTGAGTTATGTTTCCCCTCAAACCGTGGAGAAATGTAAATTGCAGCAAGTAAAACATGCTAAATCATGGTTGGTACAACTAGCCACTGGAACCAAAATAAAGGTAACATAGGTCATACCAGTATGCCAATTCATTATGAATGGATTACCCACCCAAACAACCCTAAACATGCTCCGTTTAGGATCCTATGACCTGTTGATTGGCATGGACTGGTTGGATTCCCATACAACCAAGTTGGACCATTACAATAAAACTTTGGAGTGTGAAGATGAAGAAGGGAGAAAAATAACCCTACAAGGAATTAAAAATCCTATCTCAGTGAGATAAATATCATCCCTTCAAGTGAAGAAGTATTGTAGAAAAGGGCATCCTTTGTATGCGATACAAGTGTTGAACTCTGTTAAGAACAATAAACCAAGCCTAGATCACCATCCCATATTAAGAGAGTATAAATATGTGTTTCTAGAAGAGGTACCAGGTCTACCTCCAAGAAGAGATATTGAATTTTAAATAGAAATTGTACCAAGAGCGGTACCAGTGTCTAGAACACCCTATAAAATGAGTACACCATAGCTAGTTGAGCTCAAACTACAACTAAAGAAGATGTTGGAAAAAGGCTACATTCGTCCTAGTTTGTCTCCATGGGGAACACCCTCCTTGTTTATGAAAAAGAAGGACGACACACTCAGGTTGTGCATAGACTATACACAACTGAATAAGATGACTATTAAGAATAAGTATCCCTTGGAAAGGATCGATGACTTTTTTGATGAATTAAGGGGTGCTACAATTTTCTCCAAGATTGACTTTAGGTAGGGATACCATCAGGTATGAATTAAGGATGAAGACATTGACAATACAACCTTTAGGACAAGATATGGTCACTATGAATTTGTGGTGGTTCCATTTGGGCTTACCAATACACCAACCACTTTTATGTTCTTATTGAATAACGTATTCAAAAAGTTCTTGGATAGGTTTGTGTTGGTTTTAGTTGATGATATCATAATCTATTCCAAGAATAGGGAAGAGCATGAAGAACATATCAAGCTAGTACTCCAAGTACTAAGACAAAATCAACCCAATTCTAAGCTCAATAAGGGTGACTTTTTCCAGAAACAAGTCCATTACTTAGGCCATGTTATTTCTGAGGAAGGAGTGGCAGTTGATCCTGACAAGATTAAAGACAACATGGATTGGCCTACCCCAAAGGATGTATCTAATATCAGATCCTTTATGGGCCTAGTAGGATACTATAGGAGGTTCATAAAGGGATTCTCCAATATTGGTTTCCCAATCACTTCCCTTCAGAAAAAAAGGGGGTTAAATTCATTTGGACACCAGAATGTGAAGAAATATTTCAAGACCTGAAGTACCTTCTAACCAGTGCACCTGCACTGAAGATTGTAGACCCAAACAAGGACTTCCTTGTGTGTACATATGCCTTCAAGGAAGGGCTTGGAGGAGTCCGTATGCAAGAAGGACATGTTATTTTCTATGAATCCAAAAAATTGAATGAGCATGAAGTCAATTATTTGACCCACGGTATGGAATTGGCTGTGATAGTGCATGATTTAAAAATGTGGAGGAATTACCTCTTAGGTAGAAGATTTGTACTTATGATGAACCATAGTGGATTGAGGTATTTATATGACCAACCAAAACTCAATGTGAGACAAGATAGGTGGATGTCTCTCCTTAGTGAGTGTGATTTTGAAATCAAACATATCAAAGGAAAGGAGAATAGGGTGGTTGATGCCCTTAGTAGAAGTATGAAAGTAGTTCACTTGGCAGTTGTAAGCCCAAGTGAATCAGATATCAAAGAGAGGTTCAAAACTGCACAATAAACATATAGATTTTTCAAGACTGTGACATCATACCTAAAGAAACAGCCCATAGGTATGAAGTACGAAGGTTATCAGATGCTTAATGATGGTCTGCTAACTTACAAGGGAATATTGTATATTCCAAATTGTGACTACTTGAAGAGGTTCATAATGGACGAACTACACAAAAGACCATATATTGGTCATCCTGGTTATTAGAAAATGATCATGGCCACTAGGAAACTATTTTATTGGCCCGGAATGAAAAAGGACATAGCTTATTACTTAGCTAAGTGTCTAGAATGTCAGCAAGTCAAGGTAGAGAACTGACACCCGGTAGGGTTGTTGAATCCCCTACCAATTCCCGAATGGAAATGGGAAACCATCTCCATGGATTTCATCACAGGGTTACCAAGATCAACCAAACAAAACGACGTCGTCATGGTAGTTGTGGACAAACTGAGCAAGGTTGCTCACTTCATACCCGTCAAGTCAACTTGTAAGGAAATATATATCGCCAACATTTTCATGAAAGAGATATTTAGGATGCATGACATGTCTAAGAAAATTATATCTGACAGAGCTACAAAATTTACTTCAAACTTTTGGAAATATCTGTTTGTTGGTTTTGAAACAAAATTTCTCTTTCGTACAACCTATCACCCTCAAACTGATGGGAATACAAAGAGGGTAAACCAAGTATTATAAGACATGCTGAGGATGCATGTAATTCATCAACCCAAGAAGTGGGAGGACTACCTATCACTGGTATAATTTGCCTACAACAATGGCTATCAAGAGCCCTTAAAAATGATCCCTTTAGAATCCCTCTATGGAAGACAATGCAACATTCAAATTAGCTGGAACAACCCAGTAGACAGAATTACAATCGGGCCAGATATGATAAAGGAAATGGAACAACAAGTAATTTAGATCGGAAAAAATCTGAAGATAGCCAAAGATAGACAAAAGAGCTATGCATACATGAAAATGACTCCTAGAGAGTTCAAAGTAGGGGATCATGTGTATCTCCGAGTTAGACCCAGGAAAAAATCTTTGAGGATGGGATATTGTGCCAAGATGGAACCTCGATATTGTGGAACCTTTGAATTTTTAGATAGAGTGGGTCCAGTAGCCTATCGAATAGCACTCCCTCCCATAGTAAAGGCACATAATGTTTTCCATGTTTCTTTATTAAAGAAGTATGTACATGATTCTAATCATATTACTGACTGGTTTGTGATTCAGGTGGAACTCGAGGGAGAATTCTTGCCAGAACCTCGATGCATAATAGACACGAAGGAAACCCCACTCAAGAAAAGAACCATTGCACAGGTCAAGGTGTAGTGGAAAGACTTTGGCCCAAATGAGGCTACATGGAAATGGAGGATGCCATGAGACATGCATATCCATTTTTGTTTACTTATGTACATACCGACCACATCGACAGATAGAACATCGAGGATGATGTTCCTTTAAGGGGGAGGGGATTGTAATACCCATGTTTCCCCCAATTTGTAAATGTAACTATAATTGGCCAAGAGACTATGGCAGACTAAATATGTGTGATTGTTTTATTTGATGAACCTTTGTATAAAAGGGTCAATGTATGAATTTTCTGTTATTAATAGAAATTTGATATGTGTTGCACAATTGCTGAAAGGGGGGAGTTTGCCAAGATAGACCATGGATGCTATGAGAGATATGGTGAGGGAAACCAAGAATGGTTGAGATGACCCTCGCCAAACCAATACCTACTGGGTGTAATTTCTCAACAATCCTTTGACCCAAAAATGAATTACCAGTCAGGCCGGTAGTAGGAAGGTCATCCTCAAGCATTAATGAGGAGATGGGGCAGGGTACCTATATGTAAGGCTTCCAGGCCTAACCATGAATTGGGGATTCTCACCCACACAACCTTTCTAAGGAAGGCAAGAAAGGAGGTAATTCGGGGGACATAGGTAGATCTGCAATATAGCATATTATAGAGAACAATCTCGAGAAGAGAAGAGAGCATGTTTTCCACTCTGGAGTTGAGCGAGAAATGAAGAAGCAATATCGATTTGTCTGTAAGAATCCATAGGTAGGGTTTCACTACAAGCTGATAAATGAGGATGACGAGTGACTGAGAAAGTACTCGTGTAGACCTTCTTGCTTGAAGTAGAGAAAAATGGTTTCCAAGTTCCCGTGGGAGGATGAGAGTAACCTATGTCCTTGACTGTTGTGGAGCAAGGAGAAAGAATCTCTCTCAGAGCATCATGGTCTAGCATGGGGGTGGCCAGTGGTAAATTCGTCAGGAGTGGCTGCGCCTATGGTTGGGAGGAAACATACACCCTTTTCAGCAGTCACTTCACTTTCTCCATTTCTGATAAGTACTATCATATTGTGTGTGTGTGTGTGTGTGTGTGTGTATTAGAGGCGATGATGGAATATTTGTGTTTATGATTAAGTCTTTCAGTATTTAAACAGTTATTAGAAATGTTCATTTTCTTCTGTAAACTGCTATATCTATATGGTCTTTGATTTATCTTAGTTTAGCTGCTAGAGATTCATGGGATGTGAATCTGTAGGAGTGTCGGGGTAGGAGTAACTAAAACGTCTAAGTCCTGCTGATCTTTTGAGTTTTCCTTAGCGGGAATGTTAAGTTTAACTCTGTGGGAAAAAAGGGTGTTTCCTTCAGAGTATCCACCCATCTGACCAAGGGCTCATGCTCAGGTCCTTAACCCATTTGTTGCTAAAGGATTAATACATAGCCCACAAGAATGTCCAAAGGACCCATATGACCAGGGTATGGGAACCCTACGCTAGTCCGGAAGGAGCTAGCCCTTTTTTGCTTCGGGACTTCGAGACTTATGATTCCACAATCCTCGAAAATAGCCGAAGGACGGAGTCACGAATGGATGAGGTCCGTAGATCTGGGGATTCAGTGTGGATCTCTCTCATCCATTATATCAAACTTAGGAAGGGAAGCGTTAAGTGCTTCAACAAAGTTCTACATCGGGAGAATAGGAGTGTTCTAGCGCCGAAACTCCTGAATGTCGGAGTCGCGAAGTAAATTGAGACCATTGAAAATGGGGGGACACATGTCCATGGATCAACGACTATTCAGAAGTCCGGGTATTCAGAGGTATATGGATGTGCGAGTTTCCCGTAAGCTCTGTAAGTCGGAGTAAATCCTAGAAATGAATGCTAGGTACATGTGGCAAGCAATCTTGAAGTCCAGAGACTTAGTTCTCTGGGGGAGTTTGGTTAAGAGTTTTCAATGTGTGAAAACTCTCAAAGTCGCGAACGATGAATTAAATCTCAACCATTGGTAGGAAGAGGATACGTGACGCTAGATCCGAGAGTTCGAAGACTTGGCTCTTTGGGGGATTCGCGTCGAGAGGAGTCGGTAAGCTCTGAAGCCTGGAGCCACAAAGTAACGGGGACCGTGGATCTATGGATCCACGTGGACAAATCTCAACCATGAGATTTGAAAGAAGAGAGAAGACTGTATAACGAGGGTTGACATGACTCACTGATGTCATCCTGGGTGACGTGGACCCGCAACTATGATGCCACATGTCACACAGATATGGATGATTCACATACCCCTTATGCCTATTAGAGCATGTCACGTGTCACCCCCTATCGAGGACACGTGTCACCCATGACCCTTGCCACATGTCAACTTCTGGTTCGTGCTCTCCTGACCAACATGGTTGATGATGTGTTCGAGACTCTGAGAGTCTGGATAACTTTGGGAATTCAAAATATTTGGGGTGTGGTACAATATATGAATGTTCAATGTAAAACACCGAATTCCAATCACCGAAGGGCCATGACCACGTGGCGAGATTTCGGGACTCCAGGAGTCTGGATAATTTTGGGAGTTCAGAAGATTTGGGCATAGTATGGTAAAGGGATTTTCAACGTCGATCGTTGATCGTCGAATGTCGAACGCTCAATGATGATCGTCGATTGTTGAAACGCCGGAAATGTAGGATGTCGACTGCCGATGGTCAAACCCCGAACGCCAAAAAAAGGACGTTCAACACAAAACACCGAACGTCGATCACTGAATGGCCAAGGCCACGTGGTGATTTTTTAGGACTTCAGGGAAGAAGAAAAGGGGTGTTCAGCGCCAAATGCCGAAGACCCCAACTAATAACGCCCTGAGTAACTTCGGGAGGCCATAACTTACAGACCAAAGCTCATATTTCAGTGCGGTGGATACCATTAGAAAGCTCATGGCGAGCAGTGGACAATGGAGATCCCAGAATTAAGATTTGAGAGAGTTAGAAAAAACAAAAATTTGATGTCCCATCCCTAGAAAGGGTATTTAGGGGTTGGGTGTGTTACACCAATGTTGACTTTTTCTAATCATACATTGTTTTATAAACCCTTATTTCAAACTAAAAGACAAAGTTACCAAAGATGATAATTAATTTGATCCAAGAATAACATGGTGGGATTAAAAGAATGTAAATGAATACAAAATGTATTTATCCATAACCAACTACAAGTATTCATATGCTAGGAAATTCTTAACATTAACAGACAACTT
This sequence comes from Picea sitchensis, assembly GCA_010110895.2. Lineage (NCBI taxonomy): Eukaryota > Viridiplantae > Streptophyta > Pinopsida > Pinales > Pinaceae > Picea > Picea sitchensis. Next base: position 26,257 of record SNQJ01S0113838.1, on the reverse strand, counting down.
TGTGAAGCTTCTTGATTAAATTTACAAATTTTCACCAAAATAACATTTATATAGCTATACGTACAACTTGTATCTGTGGAAACTACAATTTCTTCATTTTGAAATTATCCTTATACTTTAAACATGAAAGATTTATATCTCATCCACAACATAGACAAATGGCTTAAAAATTTGAATATAGCTTCCTCTCTAGTATATATTTAAACCCACAAAATTTCATACTATAGGGATTTGTGATGAGAGAGATGTTATACTTACAAATTTACTAACATTTTTGTTTGTCCCAACAAATGAGAGTTTTCATGACGTGAAACTTAAAATGTTTATACCTCCTTCGAAACAAAGTCAAATGGAAGAATTTTGATAGTAAATTCCTCCCTAATATATGTTTAAACTCCCAAAATTTCATAATATATGGATTTATGGTGAGAGGTATGTTATACCTACAAATCTATTAAGATTTTCATCACAACAAATGAGGTTTTGTAAACCCTAAAGAAACCCCAAAATCTTCATAGTTTGATCTTTTATTTGCATCATTTGTTTTTTTCAAATAGCATGAAATTTTGAGTAGATCTCGGGTATGAAATTAGTTTTAAAAAATATGCTCAAAGAATTTTAAAATTTGTTTCAAAGTTGTAGCCGTGATATTGTTTCTTTCTCTCCCCTCACCTTTTTGTTTGAAAAACATAGTAAAAGAGAAAATCGATTAATGTCTGATGATACATATAGAAAACCCTTTAGGGGTTTCACTACTTTTATCACCTAAAATATAATAAACACGACAAATGTGATGATAAATATTCTTTAGTAATAAAAATAGAGAAAACAAAAATCAAATAAGCTTAAATATGATCCAAACTTCCATTTAATCCAAAAACCCTGAAGGTAGGAATCCACCATCCAATAATCCTTAAGGAAAGATAAACTCCATATCTCTTCAATATAATAATGATACAATAATGATTCAGAGATGCCTTCCCCTTACATTGAATACATACATATTTATACAATAGGGTGCTTTCTCTAAAAAAAAATTATATCCATGACTAGATACATTGAACCACGCTTCCATTAAAAAGAAGATATGGCCATGCATACTTAATCATTTTTCACCATATATAAGAATCAATTAAATGTTATATATATATATATATATATATGGCGCTATAGGTATATAATGATCATATCCTCACACTTGATGTTTTATATGGATATGTTCTTCCTACTTTAAGGAAAAAGAGAGGATTTTTGAAATTTCTCAGCGAAGATTTTACAAATGTAAACTTTAAGCTTAGCTACAGTGAAGGGAATTTTTTTGTCGGTTTCAAAGAATAATGATTTTAAAAGAATTTATTTGGTAGGGTGGCCAAAAATTAATTTGGTGTAACTAAAGACTAAGAACAAACTTTACTGCAATGATGTTGGATAGGGTTTATATCAGTAATTTACCAAAAACATTTAAGACATGCTTATATGAAACAATCCCAATAGCCCTAGTTTAAATCACTATGTAGCGATAATGTTGGAATTCACACACATTTAAGACATAATTATATAAAACAATCCCAATAGCCCTAGTTTAAATCACTATCGAGTAATATTGTTGGAATTCATTTAAAATTGGATGGACTTAGTAAGATGTTTCTTTTAAGTTTAATGTCCAAGTTGACTTGGAAATAATGATTACATTAAGAAACTTGATGTTTCTTTTAAATTTAATGTCCAGTTTAATGTCCAAGTTGGCTTGGAAATAATGATTACATTAAGAAACTTGACCAATGATAGGAAAAGGATTGGAAAGAGTTCAACCAAGTCCCTATAAGAGAAGAGAAGTGGAGGTTGATATGTATAAGAGAAGTGGAGGTTGATATGTTGAAGGATTATGAAAAAGAGTAAGGAATACTTAGCACATATTTAATAAAAAATACACTTATTGAAATTCATTATTAATTTTCACAAAGTTAATCATTTTTAATAAAATCCTAAAGTTGTGATTTTTATGAAGTGTGTCTTTTCTTAGTAAACTTAAAATCGTCAAATTTTACAAATCCCACCTTTATTTTTATAAACTGGAAAACTTATAAATTTCATGAAGGTGCACTTTTTTATATACCTAACCATCCCCTAAAAGCTTAAATTTGGTTCTTACTTCCATCCTCTAACAGCTTAAATTTTATTAACCATTACATTATATATATTGAAATAATTTTAACAATATG
>SNQJ01S0113836.1:0-28335 GCA_010110895.2 Picea sitchensis | reverse complement strand
TGAATGTTTAAATGTTATTGATGATGATGGATATGATGCGATATATTGTGTGAATGAGAATCCTATGAAGGTTTAAATTCTATTAGAATGATGTTGGATATGATGCAATCTATTTGGTAAAAGATAATTTTATGAATGGGTGTCAAAATTAAATTATGGGATATTATAAGATCTATTTCTAACTTGAAAACTTTGATGTTAAGTTGTTGGTACACGGATACTGAATTAAAATGATGATTGTATGCAATTACATGATGGTGATGCATAGAAATGTATGAGCTTGTGTTACAAACTAATCTGCAGGTTATGGGCTATGAAATAGCTAAGAGATAATGATGATGAAAGCGGATGTCATGACCACTAGCCAAGAAACATTATGGCATGAATATTTGTCTATGAAATTATATTGGTTTGGATGCATTGCTATGATATGTGGACTAGTGCAGGATTTCAGGTGGTGAGACTGCCCAAAACTGAATAAACGATGACAAAACTCCTAGCAACACGGTGCCATTGTATATTCCATTGTAGGGTGTGGACCCTAGTTATGATTAGGAGGGGTGGAGGAATTTCCCACCGTGTATCCTCCAAAACCTGAAGTCATGGGAGGATGGTGTTAGTCATGCTCCCCTAAACGTGTGATGATGATTGTCAGTTTCCTGTCGGGGAAGCTTGGTCAAGATAGTGACACTTTTGCTTACGGGTTCTATTTGGATTTAGGTCAATATAGTTGATGCTCCAAGATAGTCCAACAGAGGAAGGATATGAATTAAGATGGAAGTAAGTTAGGGAGGAAGGATGAGTAGAAATAGTTGAGAGAGTATGGAGACTTGTCTTATGGTGGAATTTATTGTTTTTCCCTTCTAAAAGAAAATGTGTATATATGAATATTCATAATTATGTAACTAAACCACAGTTGTCTAAATAAAGTTATTGAACTAGATAATTGTAATTAAAGGATTTCACAAACATTTGATTGGTTTATTGTCTTTTATAAAAGAATAGTCTTGTTGATTGGATTGGATGCATACATAAATTACTATAAGGGTGATAGTTATTGATTATTAGTACATGCACGAGAATTGTATGTACTAGCTACACATGCATTTCTTGTATATGTACACTAGTATGTATGAGTTTTCTTGGCTTACTTACTAATAATTTCAGTTAATTGTTATGAATTTGTGAACCATGTCTCTTTTTCCCTTGTATCATAAAATACCTTAACTTCAGGATGAGGTTTCCTGAAGGGTGGGTGTATGTAACAACCCTGGTTAAATAGTTGCATAGTGTTATCAAGTAAAGTTAATTAAGTAATTAACTGTCTTAATGTGTATTAATTAAGTAATGATTAACTATTAATAAAATTATTTATTTATTTATTTATTTTGATTAATTAATTAATTGAGTACTTAACACATTTAAGGTTTGGATAAGGAATTCAAGGCTTAATAACTTTAATTTATTTATGATGAGACTTTACGTATGATAGAGGATAAGGTAGTAAATGGACTTCAATTTATTTATATAAGACTTTGCATATGACATCGGAGAAGGAGTAAATGGGGGGATAAGGTGGGTAGCCTTAAATGATGAAGGAGGCAGTGAATGAGGGGGATATGATTGGGCAGAGGCTTACAGGAGATCATTATGAAAATTTGGGGAGGAAGCATTATTTGGGAGGAGAGGACTGTATTTCCTGTTTGGCATATTTTCTGGTTTTGGGAGTTTTGGGCTCAGGGGCCAGGCGTCCTCACAGAATCCTGGAGCTAGGGAGCCAGATAGGATGCTCCTAGATGGCTGGGTGGTTAGTCGGTTTTGGGCAGGGTTTGGTCAGATCATCAGGAAGAGATTGGACAGAGCAGTAGGGAGGACAACCAGATAAGCGAGAATTTTTAGCATCAGGCAAAGGTATTTTTATTTCTGAATTTGCTAAGTTATGTGATGATTATGTAATTTATTTTCATGCTATGGATAAATTTAATTTCTGCTGAATATTATATACTTATATGATGATTAATGAATTATTTATGCAAACAAAGAAATTCTATGTTTAATTGTATGAAATGTTTAGGCTTAATTAATTGAGGTCACTATAATGTACCTTATCATGAATCATGAAATCTTAGAATGTGTCCGAACTAGTAACAAAGTTGATAATCTGAGAATCATTTTAGAACACTCTCCAACTCGTGACATTGTTTGGTACAGAGGGACTAAACATCATTTTAATAGAAAAACCATCATCGGGAGGCATAAACCTAGATGTTGCATTGGCCAAAATATTTTCATCAATCAAAATATTTGCATCTATATTTTGATCGTGGGGTATATAATTAATATTAAATGCATCAAATGAATAAAGAAGAATCCATACCTCTTGTTGGTAAGAGTTTAGATTTGGATACATGCAATGAATAGTGTTTGTTACCTGTCAAACAATGATCTCAGAATCACCAAACACTTTAAGCTATTTTACCTTTAGCTTAATGGATTTTTAAAGTCCTTGCACTAAGGCTTCATGTTCAATAGCATTGTTGGTGCATTCAAACTCTAAACGACATGATATGGATGTTTTCCTTGGTTGGGGTCAATTAGAACACATCCTATTCCGACTCTATATTGTGTTTTAGAACCATTGAAGAACATGGTCCACATGTCAGGAATATTATTCTTGTTAGTCAAACTAAATCCTAAGTTAGTTAGTATTGGACATGCGCTATTATGTATTTATGGGCAGAAGCCCGATTGTAATTCTGGTGGTATTTCAGAATTTTTTTCTTCGTAACAACCATAATTAATTTTGAAAAACCAATTCCCCAAAATGGAATGAGGAAACATTATGGGCTCATTATTACCTTACAATTCGATCATTGTGTTCTTCACTATTTACACGTATTTGATTGGATTTTCCTTTATGAGGAAGCCATGGATGAGACCAATTAGTAGATAAATAACCTTGAAGTTTGGATGACCAGTATTTTCTTAAGAAAAAACCATAACTCTCTGGTATGTCTACAACAACTATGTCTATAGTCTGATGAACTATGGGGTCAGATGAAAATCTGATTAAAACATCTCTAAGTTCACCTTTTACTCTAACATTTATTCTATCTAATTGGATGATATTGGTTTTTGTTATTTGCGGAACAACATTTATTTTTTGGAAAACGGAAAAAAAAAAACATGACATTGGAAGAGGCACTAGAATATGCTAAACATTGTGTACATTGAAATTAAAATTTTCATATGTGAGAAGAAAAGGTGGTACCTGAGATTTTTAAAAGGTGCATATTATTGCTGCATTTATATCTTATGATATCTCCACTTTATGTATCTCTTGTGCATCGCTTCCAGGGATTAATATCTCAGTAGAAATGATAGGTTTTTTCTGAGTCTCATGGGGTTTGAAAGAATTATAGGAGCTTGCATTGTTGTGGAAGAGAGAAAATATCAAACATGGAAATATTATCTTTAATATTATTCATGTCCTTAATTGCATTATAATCGAGATTGTTGATAACATGGCCATATATTTTCTCAAATAATTTTTGATTATCCGTTATCGAGTCAATCTTAGTGTCATTCCTTGTTGAGCTAGATGTGATTGGTTTACATTTGCTTGCTACAATAGTGTTTCCAATCTTATCACTTTGTTTTGGAAGAAAAGGAGAGGTATAATTTTCCTGAGAGGGATGTTATCTTCTTTGGAAGAAGGGGGATTATATAGTGGATCTTTGTTGCGTAAATTATAACCTTTTGGAGAAGCATCTTTAACAACCTATGTATCTATGACAAGGATTTCCTCAATCTTTTCATAATCTGATTCTACACACCAATCTCAAAAGGGCATATCTAATTCTAGGGAAGTTTCATCAACAACACCAAAAGGACCTTGTGCATGGATTTGAACATCCAAACTTTGTTGGTCTAGAAACTGGTTTATTACTAGGGTCATAGAGTTGACCCATTGATGGCATGCTTGTTCTGGGTGATTTTGTTAATGACAAGAACAAAAATTATCATTACTAAAGTTATCTAAGTTGAAATCCATGTGTGGTGGTTCAGGTGGTTGTGGTGGGTTGTCTGTTTTCTTAGATAACGGGTGGGAATATAGTGGCTTCGATGATCCTTCACCAACATTATTTTTAAGGTCCACAACTTCATTGGATAACATCTTAACCATTTTGACCACATTGTCCATTTCCTTTGACTCTCTCTCAGGCGGTTTCCTTAATAGAAATGGTTTCTTCCCAACCAACTTAGTTTCCTCGTAACGTGGATGTTGATCATATGCATATAACTCTATTTTTATAGTCTCATCTTCAACACAATTTAATGATAATGTATTTATGTTAGATCATTTTACAAACATCTCTATGGAGGGGATTAATGAAACTATGTAATATTCAATAACTAATGACTGAGACGAAGTGACATAATGAGGAAACTTGATTAAGACATTAATAAATATTTGGTTAAATGCATTGACTCTTTCCCTCTTTTCCATTTTGATGGCTCCTAGTTCATTATGTAGAGATGTAGTTGTTTTTCTATCTCCAAATTTTCTCGTAAAGAACCTTTCAAAATTGTCCCAGTGTGTAATAGATCTAGAAGGTACACTGAAATACTAAGTACAGGCTTTCCCTAAAAAAGTTTAAGGAAATATCCTACACAGTACGTCATCATGTTTGACACCTAGAAGATGTACGGATAAAAATTAATTATTAACATGATCTTTCGGGGATCCAGGTTTGTCTGGGTCGAATTTCAAAAGGATTTTATCAAACTTCCTTGGCATTTCATGAATTTTTTCAGCCATATTGAGAGCTCCTTAGGCTCTCCATCATGGTATAACTTCTCTGTGGATATTGTTTTCTTCCATTAGTTGTTCTATGGTGATTTTCAGTTGTTCACCTTCAAATTCTTCTTCAGGTTCGATAAGGAAATGTACATCTCTGCTCAAAGTTATTGGCACCTCTTGTATTGTGGTTTCAATAAGGTCATATATAGAGTCAACATAAAAATTTGGATCTGTGTTAGGACGTTCTAAACATGGTCACTTTTATCCTAGGGATTTCAGAGGCTATAAGTAATTTTCCAAGCAATTTAGCCTATGGGTTTCATGAAGCTTACCTAAGAGGAATAAAATACTTGAATCGATGAAACAAGGTAGGTTGAGTGTTGGGATTACTCATTGAAGACTAATTTTGGTTATTGTTTAATTCATGTTATAATCCATAAAATATGGCCCTCATTCTAGCGCCAATTCTGTTGACAGGTGTAAATTTTCCTGACAACAGCAAGGGGTACTCCCCAATATACGGTCCCAACTAGACTATACACCGTTTAAATTAGGAGTCCCATCCATAATTTGGCATGACTACCATTTGTTGATGTCTTTTGGTTTTTTTTACCAGTTACAATCTGGTGTATCGATGGAGGCGGATGGATGGTGAAAATGAAATGCAATTATGTAGATGAAGACTATGTATTCAAATATGACTAATATATCACTAATCTATGCTAGCATACACTAGCTAGGAGTACACTAGAGTAACCAATGATTTATCAATGCAACCAAAATATTACACAACTTTTATACAATTAGTTGTAACAAAAGATCAAGATTTGAGACAAGTTCATACAAATGTGTATAATCAGATTAGTCTAGATCACAACAAAGTATAAGATAACAACCCACAAATCTCAAGGAATTGAAATATTCAAAGAAACATCATTAACTATAGAATGAAAAAGATTGTATGTGTTGATTTTGGTGTACCTCAGGAAGTGGTTCCCTTATGGTTTTGAGACTCTAACCACAAGAGGGAGATGTTGGTACCCTTGTAAATTGTACTTTATGTCTAATTTCACTTCGACTTAGGATATTTAAGTCAAAAGTGAAATTTGGTCATTTGATCCTAAAGTGACTCTTAATTTACTTTGTGGGTGAATTAGGAGACAAAAAGTGAACTTAGGGAACTTAACCCAGAGTGGGTTTTGATTTTAGATTATTGTGGGATGCTCTCAACCATTCACTAGGGATGGCTTGGGATGATCCTAATCATCCCATTTAGGTTTCCTTATGGATTTCACAAGGAGGGATCAAGGGGCCAAGAGAGGCTCATTCATTCATTTTCTCACTTAGAGAGTTTGAGAGGGAGCATGAGGATGAGGTTGGAAACATTGGAAGAGGGCAGCTTGTGCACTTCTATTCATGGAGTAGATTTGGGAGCTTGGACCCTTGGACAAATCAATGTCAAGGCAGGTTGAGAACATCAGTGTCAGTGCAGGTTGATCATACTAGTATCAAATAAGGTTGATAAGATCAATGTTAGGACGAGCATATCAAATACAAAGGCCACTTTAATGAGAGGGTATAACCATACTCACCTATGCCTTTCCAGGAGGCAAGGAAATCCATAGCTGGGACGAGATCGATTGGTGAGAAACATGTTCCTTGGTAAGAGGGAGTGTTGAGTTTTGGTGTACCTTGGGAAGTGGTTCCCTTATGGTTTTTATCCTCTAAAAACAAGAGGGAGTTCTCAAAACATTTATTGGGCCTATACAATGCTTGAAAATCCAAAATTCCTTATCAAATGAGCTTCTACCCTATTTATACATAAATTAGTAACTCTGATGTGTCTCTTTGTCTTCTTCTTGAAGAGATAGTTAAAAAATTATTTGTATCCTCTTCCATAATGATAAGTGTGCATCAAAATATGAAATTTAGAGTTGTTAGGAAAAGGATGAAACAAAGGGAAGTTATCATGTTGTTTTCCTATGAACTTTTTCTTTTGAGGTAGGTTGTCTAGACTTGCAACTGGTCATAGAGAAATTCGATCCTCCTGTATGTTAGATGCTATAATGTTGCATTTTTTAGAGAAATAATGTCATCAGGGGTGCTCATATACTTTTCTATCTTAGTCACAAAATATTGCACCATCGTATGAAGCTTTACCGGTTGTAGCAGATGTTGATCGATAAGGTTGGTGGAGACAAAGATAGTTTCTTCAACTATTTTTTTCCTTCAATTTATATTGTCTTGAATTGCATTTACCATTTCGTTTGCTACAAGGTTATTTCCAAGGTCATATAACCTTTGGATTCGACCATTTCTGATTAGTTCTTGAGTAGCCTTGTGGATCCTTGAACATATTTACATAGATTTAGTTACTTCTCAATCAGATATTTCGCTTATCTGTTGCAAATGATCCAATGAGTAAAAATTGGCCTTTCTCCCAGATTTTGACGAACTATATAACTCAAGAGGTGCATCATAATTTTCCTCTATCCCCCTATATATGTCATTTATACCTTCATGGATAGTATTGTAGTGTGCCAATTTCATTTGTATCTAATTATTTAGATCAATGATCGCGACAGTTGTATCTTGGAAAAGGTGTATATGAGCATACATGTCAATAATGTCACCTTCCAAGTCATTTCTAACCTTCTCGATACTGACTTTGAATATTTGGAGGCTACTTTAATCTAGTTTTATCTTCTAAATCATTTCCTTGGGTTCTATGATCTTTAAGTCATTCTCTTCATTTTGTTTCCATAACCTTTGTATGTTATCTATATTGGCATTCATGAATGCAGAACCAGCTCTAGTTGTTTCCACAGGATCCTCCCTAACATCTCTCGTGACTGGCACCTGAGTGAAAACTAATAGAGTAACCCCTTCAATTACTGGAATCTTCTTAACTTTTTCTTGCACAATCCTACCATTTTTACTATCATACATAAAGATTCTAAGATCTAGCACTTTAGTTGGTTGAAATGGTTCCCATAGTCCAAGGCCTAAACCATTACCTGTTGGATCTGAATTTGTTCCTGTAGTAGATTTTCCCAATATATCTATATCCATGGGGTGTGTGTCATCCCCTATGATGTTTTCATTTTCTTTTTCCTTTCCTCTTTAGCATTTTTTCAGATGCTTCTTTCACTTCTTTTTTAGCTAGATCTGTTGCTACTCTTGCTTCTTCAACCAAATTTTATTTCTCTTTCTATTATGACTCTTGCTTCAGTTTCAAATTTTTCTTTATCTTTGTTAGCATCCACATTTTTATTCTTCTTTGTGTCATTCTTATTTTTCAATACCTTTTATTCATCCCTCCTCTTTTTATCTTCTGGTGTTTCTTCCTCTTCCTCATCAGACCCTAAATGAGTTGAGATATATATGGGAGGAGATCTCTTAGATTCATCTTGTTCTGCTTATTTTCTGGACATCTCTCTTGTTTCTTCTTCATCAAGGATCCTTCCCTTGGGCTCGACACGCCAGTTGGAAATGACTTCTTCGTATTTTTTGGAATTTTGATGCACTTCCTCTTCTTCCCAGATTTCAACAGTATATTCATAAGGAATCTTAACGATATTCAATTGTTCCTTTATGATATTTATAGGATCATTTATTTTGAACCTTTATTCTCTAGAGTGATAAGAAATTAAGATTTATACTTCCACTCAGGATTTCTTGGTATTCTCGAAGAAGTAGGTGTCGATGTATAAAGACAGTTGAGGCCATATTTCTTTCTTAAACCTATAAATCATTCTTCCAACCCCATGTATAATAGTATCGTATGCTACTTTCTAAAGGACTAGATTGTCAGGAATAAAACAAAAAAGTAGGTGAGGTATATTCATCACACAATATACCCTCATATAAGTGTCATGCTCCATTAGATATCAGTCGCCAGTTATTCTTAATACTATTATGGCTTTGTCTGTTGATGCAGACCCCCTCCCCTTCAGGGTTCTGTGACCTCTCGGTCTCTGGATCGTTCCAAGTGTCGAGTCGTATTGGCTCTTCAGGCTCCTGAATGAACCATGATCAATTATACACAGGCCCCTTCCTTCATACGAACTTGGGTTGTGCCCTTGTTATAATGCACAATTGTAGGCGTGAGAAAGAGTGGTCTTAGACCAACCCGCTTTTTGCCACTTGTCCCCTTGAATCTATGGCTAGGATCTCCTCCTTGAGTGCGGCCTTCCGGAATATCAATTCTCAAGTTCTCACCTCTACTAACTGGGAATATCCTAGAGTGGAAGATCCATTGACACGTATATACCCAATCAACAATTGTGTTCTCATTTCAGGTCCTTGACCTCCTCAACTAGAATAAAAGGGCCAAGAATCCTCCTCTTGATCAACGGTCAAGATCCTATTTGGATTCAAAGCCTCTGAGGTCTCAAATAACAATCCTTTCCCTTCTCCCCAAACACATAGAATCCTGCCACGTGTCCTCTTAAATCCGACGACTATGAATCACTCTGGAACTTTACCCAGATTTCAAATATTTCTGCCATGTCTCCTCTCCTAGTTTGAAGGCTCAAATTCACTTCGGGTGATCTGTTGACTCAGAATATCTCTATCCTTTGGCGCTTCATCTCTTCGTCTCCCCGACACTTTGGATCTTCGGTGCTTCGGCTCTTCGATGCTTCAGTCTTCGACTATTTTAGTTCTCAAAACTAAAAATCCAACATAACTTTCCCTGGACCTCCCAATCTGGTGACAAGTGTCCCCTCACAAATCGATGTCTTTCAGATCTTCAACTCTTTGGGCTTCGACTGTTTCAGCTCTTCAACCTTCGCCTCCTTCTAGATCTCTTTTCCTATTGACATGTATCCCTTCTAGATTCAACAGTCCAGATTCTCCTTTTGTGAATTGGGATTTCACAACTTGTGACTTTCAATTCACAACTTCCTTCACATCCGCGACTTTAAAAATTATGATATTTTGGGGTGTCCAAATATGACATTTCACGCTCCTATGGATCTAACGGTCTAAATGTCATCGGGATTTTTCCTATTACGAAGTCAAAATACTTTTCACCTTCGTTCTCTCGATCCTAGAAATGCTGAAATTCTCCCCAGATAATCAACGGTCCATATATCTCCTCAATCAATGGCTGGGATATTTTCACGATTTCGTGTTTCACGAGGTTCATGAATTTTCCCTTTGACTTCTTTGAATTACGAGTCAGTGAAATTCTGATCGCTCGACACGTGTCGCTTCCAATGGACGATTCTAATGATGTTGAGATTTCGTGATTTTTAAAAACCCTCTCTGTTATGCACTCCAAACAGTTAAAACCCATGCACGTTACTCTGGATCCAATGGTTGTTGATCCATGTGCTCAGATTTGATGAATGAGATCTATTTCCCCTGCGCTCATTTCTCCTCTACCTGGACATAGATCTAACAATCTTGGTTCTTCTCCACAACTGATTAGACGGTTTTTGCCGCTCCTCATCCTAACCTTCCACCTTCTCTTGAATTAGAATATTTTTTCAATTTTCGAAAGGTCTCGGCCTTTGAACTTCTTCCCGCAGACCCAACCCTTGTTCTCGCTTCTCTCTTGTAGTGTTATCCCTCCTTTGAGATTTCAAATTTTAAATAATTCTGACTCTTTCGCAACATATGCATTATCCCTTTTGAGATTGACCTCCTCGAAGGTTTTGATCCCCCACGCACACCTTTCATTCTCAGTATTTCGTCAAAATCAGATCCAAAGGATTTCTTGAACAAGAAATACTTCCCTCCCTCTCAGAGTCCTCCTGCTCAATGCACTCTTTGCATAGCTTCTCCTCACAGATTATTCAGTAACTCTGTTTCTCTGTGCTTCTTTTGCATAGTTCCCCCCTCTAAGGTATTCAGTAACCTTGAGGTTCTTATTGAGCTTGTGATCGCTCTGGTGCGCCCTCCTAGCATGTTCTTTTTTGACCCCGCAGAGTTTAGATGCACACTCCTTGCGCTGGCTACAAAACCTCCGATGCTCTGTTGTGCACTCCTTGCAAAGCCTAAAGAATCTATAATGATATTACAAGACTCAATGAAGATAAATGAAATTTGTCTTCCTAATGTAAATAAATCTTATCATATATCTACAACATTCATTCACGAAACACATAAACACTCGATATGTAGGAAAAACTTCTTTTGTATTATCTTTGTGTGTCTATACAGATGTTTACAAAACTGGACTGTAACAAAGTCCCAGTTCTCTCAAGCTCTCTCTCAAATAACTATTCTATATCCTCATGGATCTCTACCTAGACCTCTCTATCATTCTCTGCCTATTTACCTTATGAAATCTAATACAATATCTCCTTACAAAAGAGGGGCTCCTCGAGCTCGTCCTCTCCCACCTAACCTCATCTATTACATTGAAGTTTTCATAAATTTTTACCCAGACCTGACCACGATCTGGGCCTGCTACAAGAAACCTTTTAAATGAAATCCAAACACTACATGTACAAAGGCATGGCCTAACATTTACAACCTTGCAACACAAAAATCCATATAGGATTATTTCAAATTTAAAAAAAAAGGGGAGGTTTAATGCCTCTCCCTTTCTCCATTGTGCGTTTGTGTGTTGATGTGCTGGTGCATTTTTTGAGGTGGAGCGATGCTCTTGCATCATACTCTCTTGCTAGGAAAAACATGAGCTCTCTCTCATGAACTCCTCTTCTCTAGTGCTGAAATCCACCTGGATCCCAAATTCTCTTCTGGAGTTGTCCTCTTTCTCCTCTCCAGCTATGTTGTTGTTGCTACTTCTTTTTATTCTTCTGATTCTTCCATGCTTCTTCTTTTTCCTCTTCTGATTCTTTCCTGCTGCTATGGAAGACTCTCTTATGTTCAACTCTCCTCTTTTGAATTCTTATATTGACCTCAACATCATCTTCCTGATCTCTTCTATTACTCTGTCCAACTCCTCCAGTGGTTGGCTCTTCTTATGCAGTCTTCTATCCTGCAACTCTTCCTTATTATCAGTGCAAATATTTACTCGATCTCCCATGTTATTTTTATCTCCCCTTTTGGCATTGAGTTTCCACTCTGTTGTATATTTGAGTCATGCAGTATCATCACTAAGTTGTTGCTTGGCTTCTTCTTGTGCTGGCATGTTTCCAACTCCTTCCAACCATTTATCTGGCTAATATTCTCCTCTATATGTCTCCAACTTAGCTTATTAGATTTGCAAGATTTGCACCATCACCCTCCTCTCTAAGTCTTCCAGTTATTCATACAGATCAACAAATTCCATGTTGTTTTATTCCTATTATTTTGTAATCTCCAATGCTATAATCATCTCATGTTCAGCTTCCTCACTGAAAATTTTGAGTAATTATGTTGAATGCTCATCTCCTTCTACTAAGGTGGGCATCAATATTTGCTCCATTTCTTCCTCTTTGGCAGTTTCTGTTGGTTGTCTTTCTTCTTCTGCTACACTTTCATCATGTGTATTGGCTCTACCTGGCTGTTTGGTAGGAATATATTTATCCCTCCAATAATCAGAATGCTCCTTTGATCCTACTCTTGGATGGTGAATTTTTTTAACTTGTCATCATATTCATTCACATGGTTTGCAAATCCACATGAATCTCCATCTATCAATTCTCCTTGCTAACATGAACTCACTCTTGATCTCCTGAGACTTTCAAACAATCTCATTTCTTTCTTCCTGCCCACCTAGCAGTCTATGAGATCAACTAATCCCATCTCGTTTCCCACTTGGCAATATGAACCTTTGACACAGCTCCCCTGGAAGTACTCAAGATATCCAGCTGGTCTCTTTCCATTTCCTACCTAGAAACTTGAAAGTCCATTTCCCCCCACCTGGTAGTTTATGATATCTTCATCTGATCTATTCTCCTCCTCGTCGCTAATATTTCTCCCAGTTTCTGGTTCACATATGTGAATCAATTCCTCCTCTGTGTCACTGAGGTTTTCAGTATGCCTCAACCACCTTCTCATCAGCCTTCACTGTCCTCTGGCCAACAATTCCTTTACTGGCCATTTCACTCTTTTCTTCATGGGCCATTCATACACCCAGTGGGCTCTTGCATACTTCTGCATTTTAAATGTGAGCTTCTCCATTCTGGCTCTTATCTCATTGAACTCCATATCCATAGCTGGATTTTTCTTCTTCTACTAGTCTCCTCTCCAACCACGCTCATGGCCTTCAGTAGCCATTTCCACATCTGTGAGCATCTCCATCTTCTCCCACATCTCACCCGTTATTCAATTTTTTGTTGTTGCATCCATGCAACAACATTCTCACAAAGCGTCAATACTTTTCCCTCCTTTCACCTATTGTCTATAGGAAAACTCTTGTTTATGATACCACTTAATGTTATCAGGTCATCTCCTTTCACCGTCTCTCCTTCATCTGTTGTCTGTAAGCAAGGATCGGTCTTTTGATTACCTTTGTTGCATACAGAGATCAATTTTTTTCTCTGATACCAACCGATGGTGTGTATCCGAGTATATCCTTTTTCTTCTCTCCGCTACAAAAATAAATAATATGTGATTTCATACCACTTGATGGTGTGTGTTAGATTATTTTCTTTATCTAATCTCTACTACAGAAATTAGAAAATCTTGGCTCCGATATAACCTAATGGTGTGTGTCAGAGTATTTTCTTTATCTACTCTCTACTACAGAAATTAGAAAATATTGTCTCTGATACCACCCGATGGTGTCTGTTAGAGTATTTTCTTTATCTACTCTTTTCTACAGAAATTAGAAAATCTTGGCTCTGATACCACCTGATGCATCCCCCCTCCCCTTCAGGGTTCTGTGAACTCCCAGTCTTTGGATCGTTCCAAGTGTCGAGTCGTATTGACTCTTTAGGATCCTGAATGACTACTGATGAATTATACACAGGCCCCTTCCTTCATACAAACCTGGGTTGTGCCCTTGTGCTAATGCGCAATTTTGGGTGTGGGCAAGAGTGGTTTTAGAACAACGCGCTTGTTGCCACCTGTCCCTCTGAATCTATAGCCAGGATCTCCTTCGTGAGTCTAGCATTCGGGAATATCAATTCTCAAGTTCTCGCTTTTGCTGACTGGGCATCTCCCAGAGTGGAAGATTTTCTAAAACGTATATCCCTAATCAAGGACTGTGCTCTTGTTTTGGGTCCTTGACCTCCTTGAAAATATCAACGTTCCTTGAATCCTCCTCTCGATCAACGATCGATATGTTATTTGGATTCCAAGCCTCTAAGGTCTCAAATATCAACCCTTTCCCTTCTCCCCAAATACACAAAATCCTTCCATGTGTCTTCTTAAATCCGATGGCTATGAATCACTCTGGAACTTTACTCAGAGTTCATAGATTTCTGCCACATCTCCTCTCCTGGTCCGACGACTCAGAATCACTTCAGGTGATATGATGACTCATAATATCTATTGCCTTTGGTGCTTCGTCTCTTCGGATCCCTAATGCTTAGGCTCTTTGGTTCTTTGGGCTTCGGCAATTTCAGTTCTCAAAACTAAAACTCTAGCATAACTTTCCTCGAATCTCACAATCTGGTGACAAGTGTCCCCTCGCAAATTGACGACTCTTGGATCTTCATCTCTTTGGGATTTGGCTATTTCAAATCTTCAACCTCTACCTCCTTCTGTATCTTCTAGCCCACTGACACACATCCCTTATAGATCCAATGGTCCAGATTCTCCTTTCATGAATCGAGATTTCATGACTTGCGAATTTCAAGTCACAACTTCCTTCACATCTTTGACTTCAGAAATTCTGATATTCCAGGGCATCCAAATATGACATTTTTCTCTCCTCTAGATCTAATGGTTCAGATCTCGTTGAGATTTCATGTATTGCGAGGTTGAAATACTTTTCACTTATGTTCTCCCAATCCTGGAAATGTCGATATTCTCCCTAGATAATCAACGATCTAGATCTCTCCTCAGTCAATGGCTGGGATCTTTTTGTGATTTTGCATTTCATAAGGATCATGAATTTTCCCTTTCACTTCTTTGGATCGTGAGTCAGATAAATGTTGATCATTCACCATGTGTCCTTCTGATGGACGATTTTGATGATGTCAGGATTTTGTGATTTTGCAAAACCCTCTCTCCTGTGCACTCCAAAGAGTTAAAACCTGTGCATGTTACTCTAGATCCAATGGTTGTTGATCCACGTGCTTATATCTAACGGATGAGATATGTTTCCCCTGCACTCATTTCTCCTCTACCTGGAAATATATCTAATGATCCAAGTTCTTCTCCACAACTGATTAGACGGTTGTTGTCGCTCCTCCTCCTAAGCTTCCACCTTCTCCTAACTTAGAATATTTTGTCAATGTTCGAAAGGTATTGGACTTTGAACTTCTTCCCGTAGACCCAACCCTTGGTCTCACTTTGCTCTTGTAGTGTTATCCCTCCTTTGATCTTTTAGACTTAAAATAAGTCTCACTCTTTTGCAACCTCTATGTTATCCCTTCTGATCTTAACCTCCTCAAATTTTTCGATCCCCCACGCACACGTTGCATTCTTGGGATTTTGTCAAACTCATATCTGAAAGATTTCTTGAACAAGAAATACTTCTCTCCCTCCTGGCTTCCTTCTACTCAATTCACTCTTTGCAAAGCTTCTCCTCACAGAGTATTCAACAACTCTGTTTCTATGTGCTCATTTCACACAGTCCCTCCTCTAAGGTATTTAGTAACCTTGAGTTTCCTCGTGATCTTTTGATCGCTATGGTTCATCCTCCTGGCACGTTCTTTTCTAACCCCAAAGACTTCAGATGCACACTCCTTGCACTAGCTACAAAACCTTCGATGTTTTGTTGTGCACTCCTTGTACAGCCTAAAGAATCCATAATGATATTATGAGACTCAATGAAGATAAATGAAATATATCTTCCTACTGTAAATAAATATTATCATATATTTACAACATTCATTCATTATACACATAAACACCTGATATGCAGGAAAACATTGCTTTTCTATTATCTCTATGTGTCTATACAGATGTTTAGAAAATTGGACTGTAACAAATTCCCAGTTCTCTCAAGATCTCTCACTAAGAACTATTCTATATCCTCAGGCCTCTCTACCCAAACCTCTCTATCATTCTCTTCCTATCTTCCTTATGAAATATGATACAAGATCTCCTTACAAAAGAGGGGCTCTGGGAACTTGTCCTCTCCCACCTAAGCTCATCTATTACATTGAATTTTTCATAAATGTTTACATAGACCTGAACACGATCTAGGCCTGCTACAAGAAAACTTTGAAATGAAATCCAACCACTACCTATACAAAGGCATGGCCCGACATTTAAAACCTTACAACACAAAAAACTATATAGGATTATTTCAAATTTTAAAACAAATGGGAGGTTTAATGCCTCTCCCTTTCTCCATTGCGCATTTGTGTGTTGGTGTGCTGGCATGTTTGCTGAGGTGGAGATATGCTCCTGCATCATCTTTCATACAAGGGGGAGTGGCACAAAAGATAAATTCATATAAAGGAGCAAGGAAGTGCTAAACAATTCTTTGGTCTTTAGTATGATATTTGTGCTCCTAGAGAACTTTGCAATAGATTTGGATTGAGGTGTCAACTGGAAACCAAATCCACCCCATGTTTGGATGCATTTGGGATGTGAACATTATGTCCAGGAGGTACAAGGGACATATGAAAACTGGGAAATGTTCCTAGTAGTGCTTGTGTTACTACAGATATGGAAACAATGAGATTTTCAGACAAAATATCTTCCCAATTAAATGAAACACCTACATCTACGAATAAATAGGTTAGGGGCATAAATTATAGGGAGAATTGAGTTGTGTCTATCTTCTCATATATCCTGCAAATGCCACCAAATATTGATATGGACTTCTTAAGTTAGTCGTCGGGTACTGACTCTTAGGCATGTATTTAAATTTCTTGTACGCCCTATACCATTTGGGAAACAAGTCTTTTGACATATATTTGAATTCACTGAGGAGATTGATATCTAATCTTTGATTTCCTTCTTCAATGTGATTGCATTTAGCTAGAAATTATGGTTGAAATGAAGTAATAGGTTCCTTTCAAGAATTGTAGACATATCGATTATTTATATCGATGTTATTCAAAATCCATGAAATGGTGTCTATGCAAGGGAATATCGTTGGGTGTGTTTCCACCCTGAAAATTCATTATTTTATGATATTCTTGAATGCCTAGAGTTCATCTAGATATTCCACTTTTGTAGAGAAATTTTAATTCTTAAACATGTAATACACTTCCCCCCATTTTAAAGTTTCTCCATATTTTTCTAGAAGTCTAGTCGTATCGTCATATATAGCCCTGACTATTTCAACCCCTTCTTCTTATTATGAGATTCTAGAGGGCTCAACTCCAGACACTTTACCCAACATATTCTTTCTTAGTGACATGTTTCTACCTGCCAAAAATATATTCGTAGGACATAATAACAAGATGTGAAGTACTAGTTTAAGTGCATCTAAAAGGTTGAAAGTAAACCATGCTTAAGCACCTTGAAAAAAAAATGGAGGTGAAAGGATAGATGTCAGGCCTAAAAATTGAAATTAGTGGCCAAGGAAATAACTTATTCGATATAGATCGGAGAATTTATTATTAACTGCTCCAATGAAGTGGAAGAAGATTGAAAAAAGGGAAATCAAAAGAGTTAAGGACAATTCCTTCGATCACATCAGAGGATTTAGTAAGAAGTCCTCCAATGAGGTCAAAAGAGTTAATACTAACTCTTTTGATCGACCATTGGTGGGATTTTCCATAGTTTTGGAGAACTTAAAAGTAACTCCTTCGATCATATTGGAGGAGTTGAGAGTAACTCCTCCGATATGGTTAGAGGATTTATTTCCAATACTCTGATTTGATCATAGGAGAATACTTCAACTCTCCAAAAAACATAAGAGGAGTTAGTAATAACTCCTCCGATGTGTTTGAAGGAGTTAGTTTAAGAGATTTTGGTCCTTAAAAACTAGGGATTTTTTGCCAATGGAAAATGGTGATTCTAGGGGAAATAAAGAAAAGGATTTATAGGTTTTTAAGTCCCTGGAACCTTTCCAATCTAATCCTATGTGATCGGATCAAGTCTTATGGCTTGAATAGATCAATTTCTAAGAAGCAAAAAAGAGTTGTTGAAAATAAAAGGGTCAATCATACACTATTTAAATATTATTGAATGGTAAGATGGTGGAAGGGGAAAAGAAAAAACTATCCAAATAGGGATTTGAACAAATAAAATCTAAGAAATTGATCAGAGACTTAACCCTAAACTTAAACAAGGAAGAGGAAAGATGTCCTTACCTAGAACTTGGTTCCATGTGGTGAGTATGGATAGGTCAAAGATTCAATGAAATATCTTGGCACGGTTTTACCTAGAGATTCTTTGCTCAATTACTCATGGTTGGATAACACTAACACAACCCTCATTCTATTTATATAGCCAAATGGAATTTTTTGGAATTAAGTTTGGTAGGTGCAATCGAAAGGTCATAGACAAAGTTTGTCGGTCATATTAGAAGAAAACATAGTAACTCCTCCAAACACATTAGAGGTGTTTCATCTAACTTATATGATTTCACTACCTATCGGGGCAGAAGAAGGTAAATTCTCATAAATGTTCAGATAAGTTAGAAGGAACTCCCATGAAATGTTCAGAGAAGTTAGAAGGAACTCCTCTGAACTATTCAAATAAGTTAGAAAGAATTTTTCCAATTTCACATTTGGATTTCAACACTGACCCTTGATTATTTTTTCAAGAAAAAAACATAAGTCTTCTAAGTATCTTTAGGTGGAGAGGGATACTTATGATGCTTTCTCTTAAAATCAAAAAATAAGGGACTCCAATTTTTAAGGGAGGTACTAAAGATCAAACAAAAAATGGATGGTTGTAATGCCTGTCACAACATGGGCATACCAAACTTCTGCAAAAATGGCCATCGATTTTACACCTTTTCAACTCGTTTATGGGTTGGAGGAAGTACTTCTCATTGAATGTGAAATCCCCTCATTAAATATAGTTATTTAACTCCTCACTGACACCTCCACTGAGGAATAATGACTCCTTTCCATTTCATTTCTTGATGAACATCGTAAAGAATCCACCATGGCCAATGAGTCACAAAACAAATTAGTCAAAGCCCAGTACGATGGAGTTGTGCATACTGAATTTTTCTTGGAAGGAGATCTGGTTTTGGTTTATGACCAAGACCATGAAAATTTAGGATAAGAAAAGTTTGAACCACTATGGAATAGTCCCTACATCGTTAAACATGCACTTAAAAAGGGGGCCTATGAGTTATTTATTTATGAAGGAAACACCTTATTGGATCCTCACAACATGATCTATCTTAAAAAGTATTACTCATAAGATATACGCTATGTATTAATTTTGTAATTTATGTATCATAATGTGGTGTGATATATTTTTTGCATTCCTTTGAGTGATCTCTCTTGTTGTTTATTCTTATAGTGCTTGGCACTCCATTGGAGGATGTTGATGACCTCCTCTTCCTATATTGGATATGTGGATGGAGCTAGTCGTAGTACCCATAACCTATCTTACGCAGATTAGTTCATTTTTCACCCACATATGAACTGGTGAGTTCAAGGGAAATCTGTCTGGGTCCCGCAACTAATAACATTGAAAAATACAGTGCATTTATCAAACTGATGTCTGAATGTTTATCTTTAGGCATTCGTCATTTGGTTTCCAGGTTGGAATCCCAGCTCATGGTTTCCCAATTAAACTTGGTTTACTATATCCACCATCATGTCCTATTATGTAACTATTTGAGGGTCTATCTCCTTGAGATAACATTTGATTTCATTTCTTATGAACATATTGCAAGGTAGTTCAATTCATTGGCTAAGTCATTAGCTAATTTTTTATTATATTGGCATGTACTACATTAAGCACATTTATTAACCAAGCATCCATGTACATAACATAAAATCCAAAACATTTGTACACATAAGTAGAAAACAAAAAGTAAAATCCATATATATATGTGTGTGTGTGTGTGTGTGTGTGTGTGTGTGTGTGTGTGTGCGCGCGCGCGCGCGAAAAATAGATATCAAAAAATATGTGTAACGTGACATAATTAGGCCATATGCCCATACATGTCGATATAAGCTACCTAAAAGAGTAGTAAAAAAAGCTGAAAAACTAGAACATTATTCATCATGGGGAGCCTTATGATTGTTATAGAAAATGATGACCTCCCGGCATGTTGTCCGATAGGTATATAATTAAAATTAAAATTATACTACAACTATAGACTCCAGTTGTTCTCAAAATCTTCATTCGACCCAATTCTCCTATGGTACATAGGCTCTTAACCTAAGTCTTCCTCATATCGACGTTATCTCCTTTAATATTCCACACATTCCAACAACATAATCATGAACCAAAGTTTCACTCTCCATATCCCTTAATCTCTATTCTCCTTATCCTTTATCTCATCGCATGAGCAAGCACTTATGTCGTTGATTATTTTCTCCTCTCCAGGCTATTGGACTTTTTCTCTCAGACCTTTCTATCGGAGTTTCACAATAGATTCCCTCTGAGTTGAGTCAATCCATATTTGGAAACTGATGAATGTCCCACTCTTTCCATTTTTGAATCTTTCTTCAAAGCTCTATCAAACTACAACACTCTGACAACTTACTCCACTCTGCTCTTTGGAACTCTAAACCTATGAGAAACCTCCACCATCGATCTTAACGATCTACGATCAACAATGAATGATCCTTTGTCATTGATATTCCACAATAATTAGTCACAATTTAATCTTCTGAGTTCTGCCACTATCCTAGTTCCCATGGATCCTATGTCATGTCTCTACTTCTTAGGCTCGATCTAGACTACTCTGAACACATATAATTCATTGATCAACGTCCTTCTCCTCTAAACAATATTATAATCAATTAATCTGACCGTCATCCTTATGTTGACATGTGTCCTCCTCTTGATAATAGATCTAACTACTCTGAATGGATCTGGACCATTGATCGAAATTTCCTTTTCTATGATTATTCCAGCTATCAATGACTCTAATAGTCACCTCACTCAATGGGATGTCTCCATGTGTTCCTCTCACAACCGTTGATATGGGTTATTCAAAATAGATCTATATTGTTGGTCAAAGTCATATTTTAACCCTTTTCAGACCTCTCAATGGCCTTTCTAAACACATCCACATGGACTCCTAATGATCATTGATCTCTTTTCTCTAAGATACGATTATGACAGTTGATTTTCTTATTCATAATTTTAACTAGATCCATTGATATTTGTGCTTCTGTGATCAATCATCACCATTAATCATACCTCTTCATCGGAGTATTCTTCCAATTTTACACTCTTATTACATTAGCTTCGAAGGTCTTGATAATATTATATTGGACTCTGATATGGAAACTAACTCTTGTTTTTGATATGGATGTACTCCACTCTAGATCTAATATAAGTTGTCCAAATATTTAAACATGGGAAAAAATCCTTGGTTCGATGAATGAACAATCATGATTGGTTGGGGATTTGATATGATGGTTTTTGTTCCTCAACACTTGTATTATTTTTCATTAGTCATTATTGAAGGTATCTGCCCATTGATTCCCTTGATAGGAACAAAATTAAACGGTTTTCTTCCACAACTTCACTCATATTCAATTCTTGATTTTCCCACAACCCAATCTATCCTCATATCCTTAGGATCATCGATCTCATATGATGATCAATTATCAGATTATGATCTATTTTATGCGATGTTTTTAACACAGTATAACCCAAAAACATACACACACTCATGAACTGTAATAATCCCATGTAGATACAATTCACACAATGAAATCAAAATTCAACTCTACATTAACACAGAGAACCCATAAAATACACAAAATTCTATTAATGAATCTATACAAAAATTATATGAGGCCCTTCTTGCCTTCTCGGTCTGATTTACAATTAATTGGCCTCTATTTTCCTTTGGCCACACTTGGCCTCACACCTCTCAATACTCTCTCTATCTAACTAAAATCCCTATCCATAACCACTTTCAATTCTCTTAGGATTACATATTTAATTACGAAGGATTATGATACCAGAATTGGTTTAGATCCATAAAATCATCACTCACAAATATATATAATCCCTTAGATCCAAAAAATCCTCAACCACTCCTAAAATATAATTTTACCCCTAGTTTCTATGTCTCCATTCCTTCATGAATATCTGCTAAACCAAAGTAGATTCAATTACAAATAATCTCAACTCAACAAACCCTATCTTATACAAGACTTCAAGAAGTCATATAAATTACAATAATTCAAGATTAGGGAACCCACTCCCTTAGTAAATTGAATATACCCCTTTAGGACTTCTTAAAAAGTTTAAATTAGAGGATAATTCTATTGCATCAACAAACCACCACCCTAGCCACCTTTTGCAGAAGGAGGGAAAACTAACCACCAACACCAATAGTATGTCTCTACATTCACATACGAATGACATCCATATGTGTCAATGGAATTCCAACAGTAAACCATTTGAGGTTGGCCTCAAGATATTCCAACAACTCTTCTTGTGGTCCCTCACCTTGTTGTACTTTTTCTTTCCCTCCCCCCCCCCCCCCATACTTCCCACGTGATCTAGATTATTTTGAGCACAAAATGAGAGCGGAGATATAATAAATAAATATACTGATATATTGCAAGAGATATAATAATGTAACAAAGATATGTCAAATATATATAAAAATATGCATAGATATACAATAATACGCAGTTTCTATTAATGAGTGAAATTTACAGAACTATAAAATTATAGAATGAAAGACTCGCTAGAATGGTGGTGGCTTATCTCTGAGAAGAGATGTGATAGTTGTGCTCATTCACAAGAATATTATTAGAATGATACTCTAAAGGAATTTTTAATATAAATGGAAAAAACCTAAACATCCAAATACCTATCCCTCGAAAGATGAAAATCCAAAAGGTTTACAGCTCCAATGTAGAGATGAAACGCCAAAATCCATGTGGGCCCCAATGGTGTAAGTTGGTACAACAACTTCTCCAGGTCATAAGTTTTGCATACAATATTTGTTTTAGGCACACAATAGCCTATTGGAAAGGTATATTCGAGGAATACACATTATTCCATCAAAATATCACCATGTCTACAGTTTGACTGTGGCGAGCTCTAAAATGGCCTTAGAAGTTTAAGAATCGAAAATCTAGGAAATAATTGCCAATTTTGAAAATTGCATGTGAGCCAGTTGGAATAGGTGGGTGGCCACCAATATCCATGTGGATCAGTCCTCCCCCCTTACGAAGTAATGGTATCCATTTTGTTGAGTTCCCATGGGATATGGGAAATTGTTTGTTGAATCTTAACCTTGGTGAGTAGCTTGCCTTGCTAGAGACGTTGTGTTGCTTGGCTTGTACAAGGTTGTTGTGAACCTAATGTTGGAGGGGTTGGGACTTTTTAACCAGTTTGAATGTATTATATGACTATGTGTAGAAAGAATATTTGTTCTTTGATTCAATTTTTCCAACCTGCTTCATCTGGATAGAGGGGGCTTGAACCAAGGTCATAGTGGTCATATTGTCCTTTTGGTCACTTCTTGCCTAAATCACAAAGAAGCTAAAATTTGTAGTATGAGAGACAACTTTGATGCATTGTTGTGTCGAAACAGTGGTCGGAACTACCTCTGGTATATTGTAGAGATGTTCCCCTAGAATAACAATGACATTACAGGGTTGAGACTCATGAACATCATGGCACTTCCACATATATAGTTGGCCCAAAAGGACATAAAATAAATTTAACAGAGAAACATCGCACAATACCTCATCCTTGAATGAATTGATGTTGTAGGTCAGGCAATATTGTTAGCTGACACATATGTTTCATCCTTGACGAAGCCACCCGATGTTGTATGGTTGCGGATGTGGTGTTGTTGGAAATCCCAACTATTTGACAAGCTCTACCGAGATGAGGATATTTTGGTTTTCGCTATCAGCAATGAAATGAAATGATATCCCCTTTTACCACATATGTGAATGGAAGAGGTGATCCCCTTCTTTAGGATATTTTGGTGCTTCTAATTGGATTCTTGTGGTTGCAACAATGTAAGTAGGGTCCATGTCGATGATCTATTTCCTTCCATTATTTTTGTAATTGGATTATGAACCTGGGTTCATATGTTTTTCTTTGATCTCATCCACCAATGACTATTTTGAGGGACATTCATTAGTGTTGTACCATGGGATTTTTTGGAAATCACACCACTTTCTAGTGTCATTCTTTGTATTTGCCTTACCCTTATTTTCCTGTGGCTTGAATTCGTTTTCGAGAGGCCATTCATTAGGGTCATCTTTATCATACTTTGGTCGTTTCATATTTGTATACCTGAACTCCCATTGGTTCAAGTGCTTAAATTTCTTCTCGATTTCAACATCATATTGATAAGCATCTTCCAACGATGCGATGTCCATAAAATCCATTTCAGTTTGGATGTACCTTTTTAGTACCCCACACTATTTCAAAATCAAATTCCACTTGGAATGTTTGATACCCATATTGGTGTGCAAGGTATGGAATGTATTTGGTGAACTATGACATTTCTTAGACCCTCTCTTGACACAATGTGGTCCATCTCATGTACTGGTCTTCATAGTTGTTAACAAGGTAATATTGTTCCTTGACAGTATATACGAAATATTCCTAGGTGGGTTCAACCTCGAACATTACAGACTCCTCTGTGGAAATTTTCTCACAGTAAATTTCCCACTAAGATTTGACATGGGGGAGAGGCTTAAGGAGCATGAAGGTGATATTTTCCCTATCAAAAAAATTGTGCACAAAGAAATAACCTTCTAGCATATTTAACCATTTTCCAAAGCATCTGCATCTATCCAACCTTCAAATACAGGAATATCAAAATTAGTTGTACCTTGAAAGGAGCAGTTCCTTCAAGTGGTTTATTGATGAATATGCATATGTTGTTATCAACATGCATCAAAGGATTTGGGAAAAAATATCCATCATTTCATCCCTTCATCGCGTGAGAGATTGATCTAGCAACATATTAATAAAATCTTCTACTATGACGTTTCTCTCTTCTTCTTCCATGGAGAGTTTCTTGGGCATGAAAGAGTGATTTTCCTCAATCGAGACAAGATCTATACCCAAATTTATATACTTGGACCTCGCCGGGAACATGCACTGGAAAATGGCTAAGAGAAGCCTGCTACGATTCCAGTGATCTAGATTATTTTGAGAATGAGACGAAAGTGGAGATATAATAAAGAAATATATCGAGATATTGCAAGAGATCCAATATTGTAACATAGATATATCAGATATATATAACAATAAGCACATAGATATAGTAATACACAATTTCTATTAATGAGTCAAATGTATAAAACTATAAAATTACAGAGTGAAAGACTTGCTAGAATGGTGGTGGATTATCTATGAGAAGAGATATGACATCTGCACTCATTCGCAAGAAGATGACTACAGTGAGGCTCAAAATGTTTTTTTAACATAAATGGAAAAACTATAAACATCCAAAAAACTAGCCCCTGGAAGATGAAAATCCAAAAGGTTTGCATCTCCAATGTGGAGATGAAGCCCCAAAAGTCATGTGGGCCTTGATGGGGTAAGTGGTTACAACAACTTCTGGGGGTCATAATTTTTTCCTACGATCTTTGTTTTAGGTGCACGATGGCCAGTTGGAAAGGTATATTCTAGGACTACACATTATTCCATCAAAATTTGACCTTGTCTATAGTTTGATTGTGGCGATCCTTAAAAACGTTTTTTAGGGCCTCAAAACGCCCCCAAAAGTTTAGGACTCAAAAATCTAGAAAAAAACTGCCATTTATGAAAATTGCATGGGAGCCAGTTGGAATAAGTGGGTGGCCACCAATATCAATCTATATAACCATGTTGGTGAAGGGGTGACATCCCTTCTAGGAGAAATGGTGTGAAATCTATAAATCCACATGATTAGTAATCTTAAACAACAAAAAAATCATATATCTTAACAAATTTAAAAAACATTAAATATTCCAAAAAATAAAAAAATTGCAAAATGCACATCATTCTTATTGATCTCATCACTCCACTCGTTCTCATCAGGTAGTACCATGTTGGGGTTCTATTGAAATTACACACATGTATAATCATAATCATCTATCACCATGATCTGTTGATCCCACCAACTCAAGAATTCATATGTAAAGTGTGGATTTTTCCCTCCTCCAAGGTGTGAAAACAAATCCATCCAATTCTTCATTGTTGTGTCCACCAGCTCGATTGTCGGCAATGAAACCCAAGGACAAAAATTGGGTACCCATTCAAAAAATAATGATATTAAAATCTATCAATAACAAGATTGTTTTTGTCGTCTATTTATGCATTTAATAAGTTTTTCCCTAATGTTCACCAACAACCCTGAACACTAGTTATACACTATTGGGGTGAGACACATCATTGCATAGTTAACATGACTCCTAGAGGCCAATTCGGGCCCTATACTACCTGCCACTCGAGTAATGGTATATATTATAGTTCATAGTGTAAGATTTGCATGTGCCCAATCATAAGCTTGTTGATGCTCTTTCTGGTGCCTCGATGAAAGTACTTCCTCACATAGACATCCATGGATTCAATAGACCCATCCCTTATACTGACCAAAACTAGTGTATCCCCTCTCTAGAATGATCATGAGAAAATATATATCCTTGATATTTAAGGTTATCACTTTCTCCTTGACCAAATTCAGGGTCCCACATACTAATAAGTCACTCTAAGAACAAAGGTTGTTCTCTCGTGTTGGGGAAAAAATAAAATTTTAGCAGCTAACAATCCCTTAGTGCATCAAGGGTACACTGGTCCTCCATGGAAAATATATCATTGAGATAATGCTCACATTCTCTCCACTCAATCATGGTAAAATTACTTCCAAGAAACATGAAAAAATTCATTAGAACAAATGTACAAAATCAAAATACTAAAAACATTCAATAAAGCATCAATTCAATGCTAGTCACGCCTACCTCTTTGAGATAGATCAATTAGTCGTGGTATGTTGTGTGTTACACCATCACCACACCTTCATGGTTGTGGTCACAATTCATCTATGCATTTCAGTGAAACCCTGCTAACCTGGTGTTATAGCCCTAAAATGACCTACCTATGCATATTACATGACATTGGCCTTTCTACTTTCATCTCTCTTATTATTGAGGATCTCTCTTATTGTTGAGGATCTCTCTTTAAAAAACTTATTTTTGGAGCATGTACGCACCCTGCTGCACTACTCCTTGCGTACACATGCATGTTTCATACTAGAAAACCCATGTATATATGCAAGCTGCATGCTAAGCAACCCGTGTTTACCTTCAAAAGTTGCAAAAAATAAAAAATTGCAAGGAATTCAGTGGATTTTATGGGCTATCGAGGGTTTCCCAACCATTTTACCCATTGTATCCTGTCCCCAAACCAAATAATCATATTTTTGTCATATAAAAAGAGGCATT
This sequence comes from Picea sitchensis, assembly GCA_010110895.2. Classification (NCBI taxonomy): domain Eukaryota; kingdom Viridiplantae; phylum Streptophyta; class Pinopsida; order Pinales; family Pinaceae; genus Picea; species Picea sitchensis. The sequence continues at coordinate 993 of SNQJ01S0113836.1, read as the reverse complement.
GGGGTTCCATTTCATAATCAAGAAAGAGAACAAAGAAACTTTGCCAAAATCCCTTCCCCTTCTAGTCCAAGCTGTTAAGAACCAAATATCAATATAGCATAGAAAAACCTAAGAATAAGTACTCAATGCCTTGAAAATGAGATAAATTCAGATAGTAAGCCTCTTTGAGGGGGAAACCTCCTTGTTCCCATATAAATGTACAATTCCCAAATGATTCCAAATGAAAATGTCTCCTTGGTATATATAGGAGACTAGGAGGTATAATTACAACTAATGAAATAAAGCCTCCATAATTAAAATAACATTACTAATGTAATATGCCCCAATTAAGGGGTAATGAGCCACTATTTAGGACTTAACATGCCCCTTACCTTGAGACAAGTGTTGTCCGCAACACTTGAGTAACTCTAGATGCTTCTGTATAAAATACTCATCTTCCCAAGTGGAGTCTTCAGCAAGTAGTTTCCTCCATTTAATGAGATACCTTGAAATGGATCTATTCCTTAGCTGGTGAATTCTTGTGTCAGTGATGGCTTCTGGTTCCAATATGATTTTTCCTTTCTCATCATGTTTTGGAAATATAGTTTGAACTGATATCTTGTCACCTATAACCTTCTTTAAGCATGAAACATGGAAAACTGGGTGTACTCGTGAAGATGTAGGCAACTCCAATTTGTATGCTATAGTACCAATCTTTTGGAACACCTTATAAGGGCCATAGTACTTTGGTTATAATTTATTATCCTTCTTGGCTTGCTTGAGGGACATTTGTTTGTATGGTTGTAGTCTTAAAAACACCCAATCCCCTACTTCAAAATTTATTTCACTACGATGTTGATGTGCTTGTTGCTTCATGCGATTTTGTGCCATGGTTAGGTTGTCCTTTAATATTTGGAGAACTTGTTGTTGATGCTCGATGTGATCTTCCACTGCTTGAACCTTAGATTTTTATTTTAGAGAAGAAGTGATGGAAGGAGGGTGGTATCCATAGAG
>SNQJ01S0113835.1:42870-52884 GCA_010110895.2 Picea sitchensis | reverse complement strand
TTACTTGGTAACAGGGGGAGGAAAGTATTGGGTTGACACTTAGTTAGGATTGAAGTCTCATTTAATAAAACTTTTATTCAATCCTTAATCTACAACTTTTGGGCAATCTACGTTTAAACTTGCAAGCACATTAATTTCATGTTTACTTTTACATGCAAGTTGTTTTTATGCATTGTGGACTAATTGTCTAAGTGGTTACAACTGTGCTTTGGAACACTTTTCCTTTCGATCATTTCTCATTTAAATTGTTGTTCATATTGTGGTGTGATCCCCAAGAAGTTGCACATCCTCCTAGAGGCACTCTCTTGATTGGGTCTTGAGTGATTTTTAGTATATGCAATTGAGAGAAGTCCAATAGAGTAAATGAATCCTTTTGAGGAGACACTCTATTGTAAGTATGTTTGGCTTGATGTGTTGATGGTTGTCTCATCCTAATTATCTTTAATTCCTGCACATTCAAACAACTTGTTAATTAGTATTTGTATATCTTTTATCCATTGTATCTATTTTTGTGTGAATTCGTTGTAATCTTAGATATTCTTTATTATAGATTTGTAACTAGATTATACTTAATCCTGTTGTAATATTTGTAATCTTTGTAAATCTCTGTAATTAATCTCCCTTTAATTTAGTTGACCCCTTGCCCAATCTTAGGCACTAGTCTTAGTTGTCCTAGGAAAATGTTTGTCTGTTCATTCTAATTGTTGCATCTTGCATTGCTGCTTTACATCATAGGTTAGATTTTCCCCCAACCATTTAACTAATTGAAACCAACTCCTAGAACTTAAATTCTAAATCTCCTCTAGAAACTAGGGTCTACCCTCCTTTGGCTTCCCTAGGAGTAAGCCTAGACGAAAGAGGCTCAAGTCAAAGTGACAATGTGGACTTTGAACGTAGGCATTGTGCCTCCAAGGACACACTAAGTGAGTAGGACTTAGATCACATTCACAAGTGTGTATAAGGACAAAAACATATTTGGCACTGTTGTCGGGGATAAGTCATTTATCCTTGGTCAAAACGACTTAACTTATTTTTTAAGAACTAAACAATAAAAAATTTAGTCCCTAAAATTATTTGAACTTGTATTGGTTGATTTCGTGTGATTCCTTTCCAAGTGGCAACTCCATTGAACAAATATGTCAGGTATATTACTAGGATCATTGCACAAGGAGTGATTTGTTCTTTTTCTAAACCTGAAAAGGTTTATAGGAGGAGGTTAAATCGCCTTGCCCCTAGGAGGCTATTTGAAAGTCTTGGAGAAGAAGCACTCATTGATATCCAATTCTTGTTCCGAACTAATAATCAACAAATTGTTAATAATCCCACTAATACTCCTAACATGACCATGAGTGTGTTTTTTAGGCCTTTGAATTTTGCAGCAATCCAAGGTGCCCCTCACCAAGTTCCTAAAAAGGCCATTGATAAGTTGCCTACTTTTCAGGGAAATAATGCCATTAGTGCCAAGTCTCACATCTTGAATTTCAAGATGTGTGTTGAGAGATATTGTCAGGGTCATGATGAGGAAGATGAGAAAATGACCTTGTTTGTATATTCACTAGAAGGAGATGTTGTTGAATGGTTTACTGATTTTGATCCAGCTAAGTTTAGAAACCTTGATGAAATATTGAATGAATTTAGAAAGAGATGGGGTGATCAAAAGGAGCATAGATTTCAGTTAGCTGCTCTCACTTCTAGTCATAAAAAAGAGAATGAAACTGTGGAAGAATTCAACACTAAGTTTAATAACTTGGTGAAGAATCTTCATGTGGATATTCTACCTTTAGATATTGCAGTCTTGATATATTATATGGAGGCATTTGAAGGGGAAATGAGATATTCCTTAAGGGATAAGGATCCTCAAACTTTAAAGGAAGCACAAGCTACAACTGTCAAAATTGATCAAAATATGCAGGATGCTAGGAAGTCTAACATTCCTGGTTTTACAAGAGGTTCTTCTTCAAAGGTTAATGATGAAAAGAAGAAGAAGGTTTAGGGTCAAGAGTCATCAAATGATGGGATTAAAGAGTTGACCCAACTAATTAAGGAAATGGAAATAAACCATGCCAATCAAATCAATGCCTTGCAAAATAGTTTGATTACTATGGAGAGGTCTCAAAACAATAGAGAACATCCTAAACCAAATGATAAGTAGCCAAAGAGGCATCCTCCACATGATCAAAGGACACCTAAGCATTTGGAATCACCAAATTGGTAGAGCATCACTCCATACCTTATTGTAGGCCTTGTGGTGAGTTTCATGAGGAAGTAACTTGTCGAATTTTTCTTGAGAGTTGTTATGATAATGATTATGGAAATCAGGGAAATGAACAAGTTAACATGTGTGGTAGGAAATACAATTGCATCATGTATGATTGGATGGAGTTTGTTGAACATGGGAATAGTGCAAGTTTTATGAATAATGTTGTTGATAAGGCAACAAAGAAATTTGGGCCTAATCCCACACCCCAACAAGTTGCAGAAATGGCTAAGTATAGGGGCATTACGTACCAAAGGAATGGAAATAAAGGTTAAGAAAAAGGTCAATCTAGTGTTCCCAAGGTATCTCCATTTCCCCCTAAGTCAAATGTGCATGTTAACTAAGATTTGAATATTGACTTAGGTGGTTGGATAAGTAATGCTAAGATGTTAGTTCCAGTGTCAGAACTTATGAAGATCCCTTCTCAAAGGGAGAAGTTACTTAAAGCCATAGAATATCCTCCTCATATTTTTGTTGATAGGAAACCATCAGTGGCTTACCAAGATGCACCCGTTATTTTACAGAATTGGGATAGGGGGAATGAGAAGAATCAACCTTTCTACCTTTCTTTGCTTGTGAATGATAGAGTGTTACACAATTGCATGCTAGATTCAGGGGCAAGTTCAAATGTTATGACTAAGAAGGTAATGAAGCAATTAAACTTAAGAATATCTAGACCTTACGATAACATTTGTGACATGGATAGTAAAATGATTGAAGTGCATGGATTTATTAAAGGTTTACAAGTACACTTAGCAATATTTCTGGAAATCATGTTTGAAATGGATATTGTGGTAATTGATGTTCCAGATGCTTGGGGAATGTTGTTAAATATAAAGGCAGTTGTAGATTTGGGTGGTAATTTACAGATGGATTTATCTTATGCTACCATCCCCACCCTAGATGGAAATACTTTCAAGTTGAATAGGGAAGTATTTAGGAGGTATCATATTGAAGATCCAAGGAATCCTAAGAATGAGTTGAAGTATAATGGGGATTATCTTGGTAATTATTCCATTTTGTCTAATTCTATTGTGCCTCTAGAGGAAAATGTTCAAGATAATAGAGTTGACAAAGTATGGTATATGAATTTTGATGGTGCTTTTTCTAGATCAAGAAAGGGTGTCAGGATAGTTCCTCAAGCTCCAAATGGTAAAATATTTAATTTTGCTTATAGATTGGAGTTTGATGCAACTAAAAATGTGTTTTGAGTATGAGGCCTTGCTGCTTGGTTTAGAGGTTTGCAAAGATATGGGTGTCAAATGTTTGAATATCAAGGGGGACTCAGATTTGGTCATACAACAACTTAAGAATAATTTTGGTTACAAGTTAGAGAGATTGAAAAGGTATAGGAATGAAATTTGGGACTCCATTGGTGATCTTGATTCTTTAAACCTTATTGTTATTCCTAGGGAACAAAATTCTAAGGCTTACGAACTTGCAGTAGCTGCTTGCACACTTCAGATTTCAGATGATTTTATTGATGAGAATATTTCAGTGGAAGTAATTTTTTGACCCTCGGTTCCGTATAAAATGCATCATTGGCAAGTTTGTAATGATGATAAACAAGTTATTAATTTCTTGACTCATATGCATGAGTTTTCTGATTTTTTTGTCAATGAAAATGAGGAGGGTTGTAATTATATTGGAAACGATGATAACTTAAATCCAGTTCCTAGGCGGGTTGTGACCCAAGAGAAAATTTTTGATAGAAAAGATGGTCACAAATGAAAAGAAGAGTCAAAATAAAAACTATGTGTTCACTTGGAAGTCAACATTAGAAGTGATCAATAGCCTAGGATGATAAAAGTAGGCAAAACTACCCCTATTGAAGAAAGGAAAGAAATTGTCAAATTGTTAAAGGAACATAGGGATGTTTTGGCTTTTAGTTATGATGAGCTCAAGGTCTATAGGGAGGATGTAATTCAACATGTGATTCCTTTGAAGGAAAAAACTAATCCCTTTAGATAGAAATTGAGGCAAATTAACCCCAAGCTAGCTCCTTTGGTCCAACAGGAGTTACAAAAAATGCTAGAGGCATGCATCATAACCCAAAGGTTAAAAACTTCTAAGTATGTCCTTACTAGAGATGGATTAGGGTGGAAGAATCTTGATGGAGTTATCCTTAGATGTGTGGATGATGTTGAGTCAAAGAAACTAATGGATGAATTCCATGGGGGGTTTTGTGGTGGACATTTTGTTGCTAAAACTACTACACACAACATCCTTAGAGCAGGATATTACTGGCCCACAATATTTTCAGATGTGCATCAATTTTTTAGGAAATGTGAGCCATGTCAGCTTTCACAAGAAAGCAAAAATTAGCAGATCTCCCTTTGCAACCAGTTGTGGTTGAAGCACCTTTTCAGCAATGGGGTTTGGACTTCATTGTGAAGTCTAATGATAATTCAAGTAATGGGTATTCATGGGTTATTACAACTACAGATTACTTTACCAAGTGGGTTGAATCCATTCCCACCAAGTCAGCAACTGAAAAGGTTGTGATGGATTTCCTTGAAGACAAAATTATTAGGGTGCCTTAAAAAATAATGGCAGATAATGACAAGGCTTTTTGTTCAGCTGAGATGTCCTTATTTTGTTTTAAGTATGGTATTATCTTATCACATGCATCCAATAACTATCCCCAAGGAAATGGTCAAGCAGAGTCAAGTAACAAAAACTTAATGACCATAGTTAAGAAGATAGTTGGAGAAAATAAGAGGTCATGGGATAGTAAAATTAAACATGCATTATGGGATGACATAATTACTAAGAAAGCAGAAACAAGGAAAATTCCTTTTGAGTTAGTGTATGATTTGGAGGCTAGGTTTCCAGTGCACCTTAGACTTCCTACTTATGGGCCAGTTGAGGATCTTTCCACAAAACAGGATGCAATTCAGAACAGGGTCACTCAAGTTATAGAGTTAGATGAAATAAGAAGAAGGAATTATGATCAGAATTGCAGAAACCAAATTAAGGTAAAGAAAGCTTTCGACAAGTCAACTAGGAAGAGGGTTTCATTGTTGGGGATACAATTTTGTTATGGGATAAAGGCAGAGAGAAACCAGGAAAACATGACAAGTTTGACAGTTTGTGGTTGGGTCCATATGTGATCCGAGAAATAGCAGGGCCTAATTCTTTTCATCTCAACCATTTGGATGGTGAGACCATCAACATTACGAGGAATGGGCAGCAGCTCAAGCTTTTCTTCAGATGATGGGAAACTTGGTGTCCAAAGGGCCACCCTTTGTAACGTATCTCTAACCCTTCTCCTTATATTTCAGTTTTGTATTATTTCATTCATTATGTGATTATGTACTTAGATTTATTTTTTTTATCAGAGTTTCATTTTGTAATTATAGAAATTGTACAATAGTTATTTCATTATGTAATTGTTGTTTATAGAATTTTATTTATTCATTGTATATATGTATATTTATGTTGGGTATTGGTGAGCACTCTGTTTTGTAGATGTTGGATTCTCGTATGCTCTCCTACCCGAGTGTGAAGATCAAACACATGTCCCCATGTAGAGATAGATGTTGACCACCTATTCAACTAGGGGGTCAACTCCATGTACCATGAAGACATGAATCATCAGATGCAAACAAGTCAGAGACTATTTGGTTCTACAGGGCAATTTTTGCCTCCAACACACATTTTTGTAAACGAAATTTCCGCTCCCCTGCATGGGATAATAATGTAATAGTTCTACATGGATCATAGTTAGGTCAATTACCTTATGATTTATTCATTAGGAGAGTTCCTTTTACTGAGTGTTTTTTATCCTCAGGTTATTAATTTGGCCTAACCAACCTTATTAATTTCCCTTGAGTTTTTCACTCCCACTATTAATAAATCCTCCAAAGTGGTGAAAGGCATCCTAATGAATTCATCATCTGGTGGCTAGTGTTTAGGAATGATTTAAATGACCATTTAATACAACTCAAAAAGTTTCATGGAATTTCGTCGAGTCTAGATAGGTTTTTTTTAATTAATTAAAATTTCCTAAGGTTGGAATTTTAATTAATTAATTAATTTTTGATAAAAATTGTAAAAACTAGGTCCTTGGGATTTTGATAGGGGTAATTTTGCTCAAAATAAATGGAATGACACCCCCTACATCCTTGGACCAAGTTTCAGCTCAGTCGGACAACTTTTGCTAGGTGTTTGTCCACTAGGAGTCTTAGTGAGAACAAAAGCAGTTTTAATTGCTAACCCATGACATGGGAAAAATGTCATTTTTGTAATAATTGAGTAAATGGAGTATAGTAAAGGTGAATAATGATGAGAGAGACATATCCTAACCTACGCAACCCATTTCCCAACCTTCAATTCACCCCTTAACCCACTTCTCACTTAGACCCTCACGCCCCTCATGGGGAAGTGCGCCCCCCTTTCCATGTGATAATTAAAAACTTGATTTAAAGTGAGTCATGGGCCCCTCCCTCATGAGGTGTGCCCCTCCTAGACCTCCCACATCATCATAGAGTGTGTCTCACACACTCAAACACACTCCACCCAAGAAATCTCAGGCCCTCCTTGGGATTTGTGCCCCCTCTCTGGCAATAAAGTGGAAACATCCTGCAAAAATTTGGAAACTTGCTTTAACGAAAGTCATGGGTCCTAATATTAGCCAGTGCACCCTTCCTATCCCTCTTGGAGTGTGTGCCACACATTCCCACACACTCCCACCTTCTATTCTTTGCAAAACCTAAAAGCCATGCACCCTCCTTCCTTGGAGCTCATCTTGGCTTGGATTTTTGACAAATGGAAAAGATCCAAGAGGGTCTCTTTGCCTCTCAAGATATAAATGAGACCTTTCCCTCACTCATTTCTGACCATTCTTCTGAGTATTTTCATGCTACCATTTTCTCACCATCTCCCTCTCTCTCTCATTGTTCATCTTGCTTCCATTTCACTTGTTCTTGAAGAGCTATGAGAAACTTTGTTGCTACAACCTCTTCCATTGATAATAAAGAAGAGATTTGGAGGAATCATGGAGTACGAGACTTTGTCTGGATGTTCCATTTCATTGTGAGGTGATATTGTTATGTTCTTTAAATATTATTGTGAAACATAGAGTAGTTTTGCTTGAGTAAATTTTGTTTACTTAGCTAGGTTTAGAAATAGTGTATTTGATGGTCTATATGCATTGTATTCGCTAATGAGACTAACTTTGTTGTGTTATTAGTGCATGCAGTCCATTATCTACTCTTGTCTCACGTTTTATTTGAAGTTTGTAGGTCATCTCAAGGAGCATTGTTGGGATAGATTCGAGCAAGAATCTACCTTCATTGCTTGCTTAAAATTCATAAGCTTTTCCATTTATCTTTATGTTCTAATCATATTCAAATTTTGGTTGCTAACACTCTTAGATAGATCATTTCAATACTTTATATTTCTGGTTTTTATGTGTGGAAAATTTTTGTTGCAAAACAGAAATTTTCTTAACTTTTTGTGAGTGTGTTGCAGAATTTTCAACAAGCAATAGCTTGTTGATTTTTGAAGGTTCTCGCCAGGTCAAGGGTGCATGCTGCCCATTTTCAGTCACAACACATTCTCAAAGGCCCCCTCTTCTAAAGTGGTAACAAGATTCCTTATCTCTCTATCTCTATAAAGCATTGTAAGCAAGCCCAAAGGGGGTCCCCAAGTGGCTTGCCTTCTTGTTTGATTTCAGTTTTTCATTTTCAGTTTTAGCTTAGTTTCTTTTCTGTTTTTACTTCATAGTATAGCTAGCTTAGCTGTGGATGTCTAATATACATGCTAATGGTTAAAATTATCTATATTAGATCTCACACATAACTAAATGCTATTTTAGGCCCGCGGAGGCATAAGATAAAATCTTTTGTTTTTTGTTATTTCCTTGCATGCAAGCTATCGTTCCTCAGGCATCTATCTTTAACATTTGCATGCAAACATGGGTATCTTAAGAGAGTAAATATATATTTATATTTCAGCATTCATTTCAAGTTCTATATGTGATTTACATGCAATAACTCAATGATCTAGAACTTAACATTTCATTGCTTAAACAATTTCAGTTTTGGGCCCATTTGGCACTTTTTGGGAAAGTATAATTCACTGCAATACACTCAAAAAATTTAAACACTTAGTCCATAGGTTTAATAAACCAACTAGACTTAATAGGACACCTTTATTGACCATCTTCACCATTTAAAACGAGGACTAGAGGAAGCAACGGAAAGGTGATAGGCCGGGGACGGTCTCGTGGCGCAGAGCGTCCTTTTTCGGGAGTACTCTTTTTCTTGGGCTAACCTGTGGAGCTAGAGTAGGACTCGTTGCCATACTTCTTGAGCACCCAACAGTTACTTGGTAACAGGGGGAGGAAATTATTGGGTTGACACTTAGTTAGGATTGAAGTCTCATTTAATAAAACTTTTAATCAATCCTTAATCTACAACTTTTGGGCAATCTACGTTTACACTTGCAAGCACATTCATTTCATGTTTACTTTTACGTGCAAGTTATTTTTATGAGTTGTGGACTAATTGTCTAAGTGGTTACAAATGTTCTTTGTAACACTTTCCCTTTCAATCATTTCTCATTTCAATTGTTGTTCATATTGTGGTGTGGTCCCCAATAAGTTGTGCATCCTACTGGAGTCACTCTCTTGATTGGGTCTTGAATAATTTTTTGTATATGCCATTGAGAGCAGTCCAATAGAGTAAGTGCATCCTTTTGAGGAGACACTCTATTGTGAGCATGCTTGGCTTGATGTGTTGATGGTTGTCTCATCCTTATTATCTTTAATTCCTGCACATTCAAACAACTTGTTAATTAGTATTTGTATATCTTGTATCCATTTTATCTATTTTTGTGTGAATTCGTTGTAATCTTAGATATTCTTTATTATAGATTTGTATCTAGCTTATACTTAATCATGTTGTAATATTTGTAATCTTTGTAAATCTCTGTAATCAATCTCCCTTTAATTTAGTTTACCCCTTGCCCAATCTTAGGCACTAGTCTTAGTTGTCCTAGGAAAAGGTTTGACTGTTCATTCTAATTGTTGCATCTTGCATTGTTGCTTTATATCATAGGTTAGATTCCCCCCCAACAATTTAAATAATTGAAACCAACTCCTAGAACTTAAATTCTAAATCTCATCTAGAAGCTAGGGTCTAGCCCCCTTTGGCTTCCCTAGGAGTAAGCCTAGACAGAAGAGGTTCAAGTCAAAGTGACAGCGTGGACTTTGAACCTAGGCATTGTGCCTCCAAGGACACACTAAGTGAGCAAGACTTAGCTCACATTCGCAAGTGTGTATAAGGACGATAACATACACTATACACCAAGGTGTTCCTCCAAACCTGTACAAATCAGCTACTCCCTATAGAATATTATGATGAAATGAGGAATAAATATTAATAAATCCTTGTCACTGCATGTTCAGTGAATTAACACGCCATGTTATTTTCATGACTAGTAGATCATGGTTGTGAATTGCATATTTTTAGAGAAAGCAAGATGATATGTAAGTGGTCTTCACTCTTGACAATGGAAACATAAGTCAAGTTTTGAAACTCTGGAATTCAACATTGCCAAAATTATTTGTGTGTTGATACAATGTTGGATTGAATTTTGCAAAGAATATGAGAATCATGAAAATAGAATTTTTTTTTCCATTTATTGGTCTTGGTGGTCTAATGAAAACCAAGTAGTGAGCCAATCTGGAAACAAAACCATTCTTTTCAACCCATCAATAATTAGAAACATAAAATTTTTGCATAGAGAGA
>SNQJ01S0113835.1:8547-23351 GCA_010110895.2 Picea sitchensis | reverse complement strand
AGTATGGATGCCATTTCTATCTATATTGATGTACAAATATGCATGTTTTCATATATTCTGCAACTAATTTGTCTTTTTCCATGTTTTTTGAATAAAAATGCAATATATATATATATATATATATATATATATATATATATATATATATAACAGACGCTTCTGGGATGCTTTGCTTCCAAGGATTTTTGGAAAATGACGCTTCCCACACTCCTGCTTCCTAAAACGCTCCCGCTTCGTGCAACACTGACACACACAACCCTCACACGTCCTCTCTCAGCTCACGATCTGGCTGTTGGGTGCGTTGTACGGCTTGTACGACCTAGATCGAGCTAGCTTGCTGCTAGGTGTGCGTGGAGTGATTGACTGAGTGAAATGGAGGCCGTATGGCCTCTTTTCTTTGTTGTTGAAGCTTTCTCTGCAACTGAAACCTGCTCCTCTCTGCTGCTCAAGCTCCTTCACCAAGTCAACTTGTGCATAATGAGCCCAAAAACCCTATTTTGTTCTTGGCAAATCGACTTGGGCCCACCAGACATCTCAATGGCTGAGATTAGATCTGAATGGAGGGCTCAGATCAATTGCCTTATGACTATAGGAAAAATTATTTTTTTCTAAGTCATCTAAGCATAGGAAATGGTCAATTAAATTGGGCCCCTCTTTGTGGGTCCCCTGCTAGATTTGATGCACCTCCAAATCTAGCGAACCCTATCCTCTCTAACTCCAATTCTAGCAATATCTGCTGATTTTCGATGGATATTGCTACAATTAGGGTTACATTCCCATGCTTTCTTGGATGAAGTGTATTTTTGCAATTTATTTTCATGCTATTAATGTTTATGGTGAAATTGTTTCTTGTTGCAAGAAATCTTGTTTGGTGAAACCCCAAGAGAAGAACATAAGTGCTTCTTCCTCTCACAAAGTGATATTTATCTTAGAATTGGTTAATTGTCCTTGCTAGGGTTAGAACCCTAAAGCCCTAAAGTGCTAGCACTTTAAGATTTTAGCCCTAGACTTTTGATCTTTGAACTAGTTGAAGTCTCAAGAAGGGAGGAACAACTTCTAAGGCACAAATGTGCTTGAACCCTAGAAGTTCTTTTCCTTAAGATCTAAGACCTAAGGCCCAAATGTGTTTGAACCTTAGGTTTTAGATCCTACCTCTTGGCTGCAAATAGATCAAGCTTCAAGCTTAGTTATAATTGAAAGACTCCATAACCCTTAAAAGACACTAGTCTCAAAGCATTCTCATGGTAAATTGATTGATGCACTCACTCTCTCAACACTCTCAAGCATTCTACTAACTTTACTAACACTAACATTGGTAAACTTACTAAACTTATTGCTTATGTTATAAAAGTTTGCTACAACCATCTGAAAACACTTCAATTTGGTGCATAGTCTTATCTAAAGGTGGCCTAACTTGCTCAGAAATTGCATTTAACAATTGGATAATATTCTAGTGGATGTATGCTAAGTTTTCATGGTCAATTGTTGCAATTCTAAGCACTAATTGTTGTTGCGGTTACAAATAATTTATTGTTGTCATATAATTGTTTACTGCTGCAAATTTGTATCAGCGATTGCACCTTATCTTGTCTAGTGTCTTGAGATGTTATTCTTGCATACTTTAACTTGGAAATTGTTACACATATGCTGCAAAGTGTTCATGTTTTAGGCAGGTACTCAAACAACTTCATACCTCTTCTCCTCCTTTGATCTAGACCAATTATTCAGTGATCAAGATAAGGGGTGGTAGGCTTGGCTACTATACTTGTTATTTGATCCCTTAAGGTCACCAAGGAAACCTCCCTTGTGGTGGACCTCTTCCATCACTAAAACGAAGGAAGTCCCTACTAAGATGGCAGTGGTAGGTTCTTCCATAATTATACAAGATTTGGGAGTCTTGTGTTGGGCTTTGCACAAGTACAAATCCTACAATAACAATGCACTCGCTTAGATTGTTGATAAACCCAACCGACTTGAAACATACACTTTGTCATACAATGTACAGTGATTTCTGCTAATTCATTTTCTAGGCCAATTTTCTCACTGTTGGGTGGCTTGATTCGCTTGCTAAGTCGAATTGGTATGGCTGGGAGTTCTTTTTCCTTGCCCACAAACCGTACATTGCAATTTAATGCTTGTTGGGTGTCTTTCCTCTACCCACAGGCTGTTCACGGCGCTTTTATGCTAGCTAGGCGATTTTTCCTTATCCACTGGCAACTCATAGCACACTAACACTTGTTGGGCGTTTATACCTTACCCACAAGCTGTTTTGTTTTTCTCCCAATCTCTCTCACTCAATCATATCCGGCACGCATCATTTTTTTTACCTCTGTCTTATACACAGCCCCAATCAACCTTCCGTTGATCACTGGCTTGGAGCTCGTGGGTTGCTTATCGATTTACATGGGAACATATGCACGTATATCGATATCTAAAATTTGCACCGGTGCAAACTTTTGGAGGCTTCTGGTTTTAAATCTCGGTGATATATATATATATATATATATATATTTTTATTTTTTTTTGATGAAATACACAACACATCGGTTCACTCATTTGATTAAATTACAAATTTGAAATGGATCCGAACCAATCAATGATTATAAGACTTAGCAAACTATGTAAACTAATGCAATGTAAAAGTTGAATAAAACAAAAGAAAACATAGATGGAAAAATGATTAAATGAAATAAGAAAAGGAGAGAAGGTTGAGTAATGAGAAATGAAAGGTCATGGTTGACCTTTCCCTTACCCCAAGTTTTTCTTATCTCTTTCGTGAATTTTCATTCTCAGAAGGTTTTTACCTTGTCAAGACTGGAAGAGGCTTAAAGAGCCATGAAAGTATTGTAACATGAGATTGTTGGAATGAAAAACTAACTAAGACCCATTTGAAACTGGTTTTCCCATTTAGGTTTTCAAGGTAAAATCTTTATATTTATGACATGTTTGATTTTGTTGTTTTATAAAGTTTGTGTGAGTTATATGATGCTCTTCTTTATGTTTTCGGTGATGTTTTGAATGTGTTGATGATTGTTAGATGAAATTACAGCTCTAGCTTCATTTTTATGTTCTCCTATGAAAATTTCAAAGTGAGAGGATTTTAATCACTGCCTTCAATTGATTCGTGTCATTGAATTGCTTAATTACAACAATTATACAACAACCACCATCCACTCCACTCCACGTAGAGATCAATGGCTCTCAAGATTTGTCTGTTGCAGGTGTCTAGTTAAAACTTCTAATTCAGTCCCTGTTATTCAAAAATTAGAATCTCTCTCTCCTTGTCCAGGCCATTGGGCAACTATTTGGCATTTTTCTCACTCCTCTAGAGTGTAATTCCATTCCCTGGGTCAATTTCTCTTGCATGGGTCGATCTAGCTCTTTCCTAGTCAATTTCGTATTTACTAAGGATAATTTCTTCCTCATTAGACTGTAACTTCATTCCCAGGGTTAATTGAGATTTGTGAGTGTCCCTACAATCTGCACATTTGTCATGCAGGTTGTACATGCTTTGTGTGTGCCACCTCTTGCTCAATAAGCCAATTTCTCATTGTCTGGATTGTCATTCTTTTTCTTGGGAAAATATTTTCCATCGCCTTGGTTGATTGCTCACTGCCAGGGCCGATTCCATCATTTGAATAATATTAATTGAAGCTTTAGTGATTGCCCCTCCTATATTTTTATTTTTTTTCAGGGTCTGTTACTTCTTTGACTTGATTAAGAAAACACTATATCACATCAATCCAAGTCACAGGCAAATGAAGATCGCTTTTAAATGTGGTCATTATAGGCTCTCTCTCCTTGTACCTCAAAATTCCATTATCCACAAAACACAATGAAGATTTTCTTTGACTGCTTTGTATACAAGGGTTGCTATAACTATGGAGTCCACACCACCTAATAATGCACAAATGGCATGATACATTGGTCCAACCGTTCCTTTAATTGTTTGAATTTGCTCTTCTAACACATCCTTGAGTTCCCAATCAGATATGATGCCACAAATTCTGAAAACAAAATGGTGTGGCATCTCCATTCCAAGTACTGAATGGGTCCCCTCTAGATGGTATTGAAGGTTGTATAATCTCTTATGGGGACTTTCAATGGTGGCTATGTCATTTTACAATAAGGAGTTCTCATGTTATTTATTTCAACATGGACATCATAATTGCTAAGAGTAGCCAACATACCAACCTCACATATCTTTCAGAAAAAGAGCAAGTAATGAGGTGTTGAAAAGAAGTTGGCACTGGAAACTACAATTTTATGGGCTCTTCTTGAAGTGAAAGGGTGTCCTCACGTTCTTTAATGAATTGGATTGTTGCTTCATTGTGAGGTGTTTTCTTCCAACATTGAAGGAAGTTGGTTTTAAAGAGCAGTGTACACATTTCCTCGTTGGAAATTAAAGTAAAATCCACTTGGATTTGACATTGAGAATTAGTCTTGGCACCTTAGTAACAAAACCAAGCCTTAGAGTCAAGAAGCATAGCCATTTGGTTTCACTAGAAAACAGTGGGCAGATGATTGGCATGTAGACCTTACAACCATCATAAGAATAGAGAAGAACAAAGATCCTCATACAGGGCAGATGATAGAGGCCTAGTAGCCTTTATAAAGGCAGAACACTATGTATAACATTGAGATAGAGGCAAGAAGTAAACCTTCGCAAATGATTTGTGTTGATGAAACAAGTGGACTATAAGTACCTCGTTATGGATCAAATACACATGGTTTGTTCTTATTCTTAGAAAAAATAAGAAGATAATCAATGACACAAAAATATATAATCGCCAGAGAGATTTACTATTGGATTACCTGTAACAACTTGGTTCATGCTTGTAAGTCTAATTTTGATTTTTTTTTATGAAGTTTCAAAAACAATGATCTTTGGGTCAGATCAAAATTCAACAGGTAAGTATTTTGTTCATGATTATTTTGACATAATAGTGTTAACCAAAAAAATGAAGCCTTACCACACATTCCTTGATAAGTATCAATGCCACTCTAATTATCAATCAAAACTCTACATCTTTGTTGAGGTTTTTCCATGTAAACAAACAAAGATATCAAATTGGATTTTGTTTCATAGAATCAAGATTATGATCAACTTTATTATGAAGAGATAATAAAACAAGGGAAATAGCTGCAAAGCAGCTAGTCCTTGCCTAGTGCATATGTCGATTCGTTGAAATACGCATAGTTTCATATGTCAAGTCATTAAAATATGCATAGCGACTTATGGTGCGGGATCTGACATGTTTTATTCACACATTACAATTAACCCTGATTCCAAGAGATAGACCTTCTACAAGAACAATATAACCTCAAACATTAACCCTAATTCCAAGAGATAGGCCTTCAACAAGAATGATATTACTTCAATTTGAGGAGAGAATTATGCAACTTTTTACTGTCATCAAACTTACATTAGGATATAAATGTTCATTATAAAATTAATACATTACGATCAATGTTATTAGAACCAGAAACTAGACTGGACCAATCGAGCCCAAAAATGCGAAACTGGACCAAACCGGAAAAAAAAACCAATAAAAAAAAGTCATTCGACAAAAAACTACATAAAATATTCAAATTTATATATTCATGTGCATCACTATGAATCCAAACCATTTATACACAAATATGCAAAGATTCTCATTTATATAGCAAGTAAAAGTGCATATAACCAAAATAACACCTAGTGCAATACTGCAGTTTCTGTTATAGTTTGATTGATTTTATAGTTAACTTCTAGATGGAAATCACAGCTTAAGATATTATCATGTTGCCTCTCTTCTACAAATTTGGTGCTCCATTCATTGTAAAGAGTGTGAGCATTAAGTTGGTTTCTTTGTAATATTTTGTCTTGTAGTTGATTTTTCTCTTAGTTTCTTATACATCTAGCTGATGCAAGAATTATTATTATTGTGTGACAATGTATTTATTTTTTTGTGTGGGCCATCAATTTTAAGCCATGAGTGCATTATGAAGAAATCATTAGGAAGTCCTAGTTAATTGGGTGAACAATTGTGTTCCACTACTGCCTTGTAGGTGGATCTACATGTGTGTAATGAGGTCCCCATCTTTAATTGAGTAGAGACATATTATTGTATGTTATTCATACCTCCATCTCTGTTGATCACATGCACATATCAAGGTAAATAGAGTGCATGTCAGAATAAAAGATTAACCAGTCACAATCACTCAACCACTGTAAAATTCGTTTTGAAACCTATTGCTCTTTTTAAGACCATGTTTTGATCATTTCTTTTTCTTTTGAGGAGCTTTTGGATGTTTCTAAATTGAAATCATAGCTTCATTACATTCGAGACATGGTTTTGAGTAAAGCAGTATTGATACAATACCTTCCTCTATATGAGAAGATTGTAGATTTTCTCACTAAGCCCCTTTCCAAATCGAATTTTGAGTACTTCCGTGATAAAACTTGGAGTGGTAGAGAATACCCCTCTCGCTAAGAGGCAGTGTTGATGGTTGCAACTTCGTATGATCAGCTTCGTGAGACATTCTCTAGGTTGTACTCCTCGATGGACTGAGTTGGGTTGACTTGTGACGATATACTGGGTTGGTTCCCAACGACCTTTGAGGTGCAGCTCAAGCAATTGGGATATTTCTCTAGGTTGTACTCCTCGATGGACTGAACTGGGTTGACCTGTGATGATACTCCTCGATGGACTGAGTTGAGTATGGCACTTATCGATGGGTTGATAAGTTGTACTGGGTTAGTTCCCAGCGACCCTTGGGGTGTATCCCATGTGGTTGGGATATTTTTCCAAGTCGTACTCCTCGATGGTCTGAGCTAGGTTGACCTGTGATGACACATTAGGTTGGTGCCCAACAACCCTTGAGGTGTAGCTCAAGTGGTTGGGATATTATGGGTTGTAGCCCATCGTCCCTTGGGGTGTATCCCAAGTGGAAACGTCTTGTGGTTGTATCCCTTGACTATGTTGACACACACTGCAAGGTTGTATCCTTAGTGTTCTCTAGTGGGTTGTATCCCCTAGATGATATTGATAGGTCCACATTGGTTATATCCATGTGTGACGTGATGATGCTACCAATATCATGGTCTGAGGACCATGGCATAGCCTGCGGGGATATGAGGACCATAGGAGAACATCATGGCTAATACATCCCTAGCTAAGAGGGAGTGTTGATGTTTTTGATAGCAGCATGAGGTATTCACCTTTGGGACAACTTTTCTTAGAGATGAAGATGCCAAGAAGTTAGAGAATAACCATTGAACATATCAAAGAATCCTCAGAAGGAATTAGAATATCCCAGAAGAGAAGTCAACTCCATAGAATAATAATAAAGAAGAAATATAATGCTCCAGAAGTAAATTCTGCCCACAGGAAAAAGACAAAGAGAAAATATATTTTCCGGAGAGACATGTCGGCCCTATTGGAAAAGACACTTTCCCGGTCCAGTATAAATAAAGGTGATTCCCTCGTCATTTTATACACACTCTCACTCATATATAACACAATTATTTTGGAGAGTAGCAGCTGCAACAGTCCAACAATGAAGGAAGGAAGAAGGGCGCACTATGTCTAGAGTTTATCTTCTGTCTTGGTGATTCGTTGGTGGAGGCCAAATACTCTAGCGCTTTGTCTAGGGTTTTATGCAGCTACATAGTTGGGTTATCCCTTGTGGAGATAAGTATTCTTTTTTGATAGTTTTCTCTTGTGGATAGATCCGGTTCTTGGTTATATTGTATTAGCAAGGATATTCTCTCTAAGAAAAGTTTGTTGGATTTTTCTCCCTTGTGAAGAAGGGTTTCCCAGGATAAATCTTTGTTTCTTCTTTTACTTGTTTATCGACTACTTATATATTTCAGTATATGGTTATTGAATGTTAAAATACAATCAAATTGCTATGATAAACCTCATGTTAAAAAAACTAATGAAAATTCAACATCACCTTTTTAAATGTTTATATCAACAAAAGATATAGGATAAGGATAATATATTGATGTGTGTGAGTCGACCCAAAGGACAAGATTAGAGATCTTAAGTCAGATTGTGCCTCAAACACAGAGTCTCTCACATCCCTTTATGATTGTTTATATTAATGAAGGACTCTAGTGGACACACATTGATTTGCATAAATTAATGTGTATAACAATGAAATATATAATCTTCAAATAATTAAATGGAATTTCTAAAATCAACATAAACAAAGGATGTATCTACAAAAATATTTAGTAACAAAAAATAATTGTAATAAAAATAAAGTCCAAACTACAGAGAACACATATAATCACTATAAAAAGTAAACTTTATTCATAATTGGTTGGAGACATGGTGGTAGCAATCTCTCTGCCATGTGCCAAAATCTAGAGAGTTACAAAGAGGGAAAATCCCTTATTTATTCCTAATATTAAAGAGATGGGCATGTAGAAATCCAAGAGTCAAAGGGAATGGTGATTGACAAGAGGCCATATCTATAATAGGTACATTGATATAGGGATCCATTGACAAGGGAGTTTTTGATGAAGGATCCATCAACAAAGGGTTTGTTACCATGAGGTTTGTTGATAAGGGGTTTGTTGACTAAGGAGCCATTGACAAAGTCCATGCATGATATGGACTACATAAAGAATGAAATGAAGCTATAAATATAAAAGGAAATATATAGAGCTATTGTAGAGAGCAGAATAATATAATGAAACCTAAATTCTTGTAATGAATGAAATGGAAAAAGACTGTAAAATGAAAAACAATACAAACTAGCTAGAATGGTGGTAGCTTATCTCTAAAGAGAGATGTGTGGATGATTCTCATTCACAAGAAAACATTACAAAAGTACAAAACTTCCTTTTAACATAAAGTATGATTCCATAAGATGAAAAAACCCTAAATATCTAAAATCCTAACCTTAGGAAATGATGTGGCAAAAGGAATGTGAACCTTGAGGAGGCTAGTTGATATGTCAACTTTTCAGGAGCACAACTTTTGCATACAAGATATGTTTATGGTGTTTCTTGGACTGCTACAAATATTAATATAAGCCGTGTTCTTGGTAGGCCACAAAATCAAATATTTAATGGTCTATGTCACATCTATGTCAACTACAAAAAATGCAAGGGAAATGCCTGAAAAATGCATCGAACATTCAGGACCTAAAAAACTATAGTAAAATTGCCAAGATGTGGAACCATTCTGATTTAGTGGAATAGGTGGGTGGCCACCAATATCCACCTAGATCAGTGATCCCCCCTTAGGAATAAATGGTCCCCATTGCATCAAGTTCCTTCATTAGATGGGGAAACTTCTGCTAAATTTGATTCCTAATGACCCACTTACCCTAGTGAAGGAGTTGCCTTACTTTGATGGCCCTTCATCTTGGTGTCCATGATCTGAGTGATTGTTTCCTACTCAATGCAATCCAGATTGATTTATTTAGAGGACAAGTGCTCAACTAACTCTAAGGCATCCAAGAGAGGTGGAACATATTGTCAAAGCAACTTCACATTAAATACAGGGTGCAAGCCAAGGAAAGGAGAAATAATTAATTCAAAAGCATTCTCACCCACAACCTTGGTGATGATGTAAGGACCATATCAGACTAGGAGAAACTTCCAATAGGGTCCTGTGAGGCACTATTTCTACAAATGTAACCATACCTTATCTCTCACCATAAACTTGTGTGGAACCTGATGTTGATCATGGTGCTTCTTGTACTTAGAATTGGGTTTTTGTAAGATATCATGAACTTGTTAGATCTACTATATCTCTTCAACACGTTTTGATACTCTATCAACCTCATTCTAAGCATGGGAGAATTATTCCTACGTAGATGCAATGGGAAAAGCTACATCAATTGGGGCCAATGGCTAGAACCCCAAACACACCTGAAAAGGGTCGTGACCAATAGAGTTATGGAGGGATTTATTGTAACTGTGATGAAAATAAGGAAGGATCCTGTCCCATGTGTGTTGGAGATAGAATTGTACATTCTTGGGATATGCACAATCATCTTGTTGACTAACTCTATTTTTCCATTGGTTTGGGGGTGCAAGGCAATCAATTTGGTTAGTTTGTTGCCAATAATTGACCATAGGATGGACCAGAAAGTACTCAAAATGAACCCAAACACACTCAAAGAAGAGATTATCATTGACATCTTCTATGCTACTCTTATTTTAGGGTCATCTTAGAGGACCGATCAAAAACCACAAATACATGATTGTTGTTATGCTTGTTTGAAGGTAGGAAAGAGATGTAGTCCATGGATATAGACTCCTAGGGTTAGTACACGACAGGTAGAGAAGTGTACTATAACATCCCCAATATAATCCTCAGTTTAATTAATCCTTAATGTCGATATAATGTGTGGCTACGGCCAAAGAGATGTAATATGTGAATTGTATTTATATGTTTTAATAATAAAATGTGATGTCAGCTGCTAAGGGTGTTGATGAATGCAGCTATGTGAGACATTCTCCAGCTTACAAACCTGTGAGATGTGGATCATTGCAACTATGTGAGTCTTTCTCTCAGCTTACAAACCTGAGAGAAAGCCCCTAAGAAGGGTATGTGGTTCCTGCCTAAGATAGATCTAGGAATGTAGAGATTACCTCCTCCATTCAGAGAGTTGAGAAGAACTCCAAATGATTATCCAGTGGGAAAGGAGATCTGTTGATTTAGACATGTTTGTGGCTAAGCACAAGGTGAACGTGTGAAATCCCAAAGTGTTGGGTGCATCATCATGTGAACAGAAATGAAGATTATGTATTAGCCTCCTCTAAGCAACAGAGTTGACGAGAAGACTCCAGATGATTCTCATGTGTGATACAGTGGGAAAGAATATCTGTAGAGTGGACATGTTTATGGATGAGCACAGGTGAACGTGTGAAGATCTGGTTCTTCTGTGTAATGCATTGAACCAGAGATATGACATCCCTATGGATGTGCCCCTAGTGGATGAGCACTAGTGGGTGTATTAGATCCTTTGCTATATATTGTTCAAGAGTCAGACATGTATGTAACCCTATTTGTAATATAAATGGCACAGATCGGCCCCACCTTAATGTGATTAATAATAAATGTAAAATATAATTAATCTAGTTAATATTTATTACAATATAATAATAATTATAATTATAATGTGACTTGGAGAGTTCGGCCCTATTGAGCCAATAGACACTTCTGTTGACAGTTTTAAGTTAGTATAAGTAAAGGTAAAATCCCCATTGTGTAAACATATCTTTCATGTGAGTTTGGAAATTTCAGGAAGTATATCTACTTGGGAAAAGATGTGCACCTCTCTTGGGCGCTAGTATTCTAGGGTTTGAACACCCTCTTGTGTGCTAGGTCCTTCTTGGTGGTGAAGGTATTTCTCTTGAAGAATATAGAAAAGGATTTGGTTGGGTTTTCTTCCCTTGTTGAGAAGGGTTTCCCAGGATACTTCTTATGTTCTTTTGCATGGTGTTTCTTCTTGTGATCTTGGTTGCTGCAACATTATTGTCTATGGTTAAGGTAAATGATAAAATGGAATGAAATTCATGCTTAACCTAGCTTACTGAAAAATCAACATGGTATCAGAGCATAGGTCTTGAAGAACCAATTGCATAAGCATCTACCAATATCCTCTCTCTTCTATAGAACTGTACGACCCTCCTAGGGTTTCTAGAAAACCCGTACGACCTTCTTTTATGAGGTGTTTCAGCACTTAAACACTTGAACGTTGGGGATAATTTTGGCATAGGAGAGTATGGCCTCCTCCAACACATCTCTAGAGACTCTCAAAGTGACATTCCGAGCATTTTGAAATTTTGGCCCTAGCGTTTCTAGGGTTTCACCAATTTCTGCAGAAATTTCAGAATTAGGGTTTCTGCAAACTCATTGAAGGAGCTCTTCATCCCACCAGTGTTCTCCTATATTTCAAAGGATTATTGTTGGCAGTCATAAGTCCAATAAAACCTAAATTTTCTAGCCTAGTTGAGAAAGGGTTGTGAAGAATCTAAAATTATGATGAACAAAAACTATGATGGAAGATAAGCTTGATGAATCAAGAAAATTCAAATTTCTTGAAAGACAAGATTTTAGAGGAAGACTTATTGTGGGTAATACAAAAGGGTTTACCAGAGACAACTATCAATGAATGGAAGGAAGATGACGTCAGGAAAAGGAAGCCAATCACCTACTCAAACTCTTACATTGAAAGCCAACTTCAAAATAACAAAGATGACAAAAGGTGACACCGTGACTATCTTCTTCATAAATATCTTAGAGGATAGAGATCAGCCAAGAGCCATTGGAGAAATCATATCAACATCCTCAGGTATGCACTTGTATATATTATTTGTATCATTATCATGAGGGAAATTGCGGGAGGAAGGAACCTTTGCTGAAGTCATGGATCCAGAGGGATCTCAGTGCATTCAGAGGAACAACACACTCAAAGTAAAGACACCAGGTTTTGATTGTTGTAATCGTCATTCCTCTAATCTATATTTCTATAGGTTTTCTACATTACAAGTAGTTGTTGTAGCTATGACAACATTCATTAAATTGTTTTGATTCTAGAGATGTACTCATTATTCTCCTTTAGGAGATATTCTTGTGTTGGCTCTTTTTTTGTTTTATTGTTCCAGATAGGTTAACAAGAAAAGGAAGATGTTTATCCTTCAAAGGGGGCCACTTGACTCAGAAGGAGTCAAAACTATTTGATAAAGAAAAATAATAGAACCATCATTGAGGAAACCAATGCAATAATGCATGATCAGAATCCTTCTATGATTCTATGGGAAGAAGCATGCATGACACAGTATATGTTCAGAACAAGAGTCTTCACTAGAATTTGAAAAACACAACTCTCGAAGAAGCCTCCACTAGAGTGAAGCTTGAGATTGATCACTTCAGGATATTTGGGTGCCCAGTGTATTTTCATGTACCCAAAGAGAAGAAGTCCAAGCTAGATCCCCTAGAAAGAAAGGATACAGTGAATCTTCAAAGACATTCCAGATCGACATCCCTAGTCAGAGGCCGATTAAGATAAGCAAAAACGTTGTCCTTGAAGAAGATATAGTCTTTCAAAGACACAAAGAATCTCAGATGGAGATTGACAGTCAGACAATACCTTCTCCCCCTTCAGCAGTCCAAAGGGAGACAAACATTATTCCAATTGATCTATTTTCTCTAGTTGATATGTTTAGAGATATTGCAGTAGGGAATAAAAGGCCTACCTAGACTCGCTCTACAAGAGGCAGAGAAACATACAAGCCTCTCAAGGCACATCCTGAGAAAGCGAAAGAGATTTTTGAGATATCCTTCAGTCATGAGCCACTTCATTGATGATGAGATTCTTGGTATTATAGAAGCAACATGAGAACAGGTATGGCAAGATGCCATAACAGAAGAGTACCAGTATATCTTAAAGAATGATGTATAAGACATTATTCAAGGACCAGAAGGGTAGTCATTGGTAACTTCCAAGTGGATATATAAGATCAAGCATACAACTGATGGAAGTGTTGAGAAATACAAAAAAAAATCTATAGCCAGAGGTTTCTCACAAATGGAGGTAGTTGTCTATGATGAGACACTTGATCCAGTGAACCCGATACAGTTCCATCCCTACTACCATCCATAAGTTGGAAACTATGTTAGATAGATAGATTCTTCATGAGTTTGGATTTCAGCAAGAGTGTTGTTGATTCAAAACTATATAATTAGAGTGTTGGTGACGAGAGCCTGATCCTAATGATTTATACATAAATCCTTGTTGTTGGATACAATTAATCCTTGACTTTTGAATTCGAGATGAAGAATCTAAGTATGATGCACTACTTCTCGGGACAAGAAGTATGACAGAGGACTGATGAGATTTTCCTGAGTCAAGGAAAATATATCGTGAAAATATTAAAGAAGTTTAGTATGACAGAATGAAAAATACACCGTGATGGATTTAAAGAAGAAGATTGATGATGATTCAGACGAGACTGATCCATAGCTGATTGGATCACCGATGTGTTTGTTTAACACCATACTTGATTCATTCCATGCAGTGAATGTGCTTAGTCATTTCATGAGTCAACCGAGACAGAATCACTAGACAACAACAAAATATGTATTGAGATATACACGAGATATGGCTTGAGATATGCCTCCAGTGTGAACTTGAGTGTGAAGGATATGTCGATTCAGATTGAGAAGAAAGTACAGTGAACCGGAAAAGCACATCCGACTGATGTTCTATCGTGAATTTTCCCATGGTTTCCTAATGCAGCAGGAAACAAAACTCTGTGGCCTTGAGTACCACAGAGAAAAAGTATATAGCATCAAGTGTGCAAAGCAATGTGGCTTCACAAGATTCTGACAGATTTACTTGACCATGAGATGGATCCTATGATGATAACCAAGAGCCATGAGTAAAGCTCCTTGAGAACCTAGTGTTTCCTAATGGATAGAAATACGATGAGATGAAATATCCTTATATCATAGATATGATGTAGAGTAAAATCGTACACATGCAGTACCTTCCTACACATGAGCAGATTGCAGATATCTTCACCAAATTAACTTTGTGAAGAATGGTTCCCTAGTTGAGAGGGAGTGTCGATAACTCCAGCCAAGACAAAATTCAAAATACATCTGTGTGATACTTGGAATGATAAAGAATGCCTCCCTAGATGAGAGGGAGTTTTGATGAATGCAGCTATGTGAGACATTCTCCAGCTTACAAACCTATGATATGTGGATCATTGCAACTATGTGAGTCTTTCTTTCATCTTACAAACATGAGAGAAATCCCCTAAGAAGGGTATGTGGTTCATGCCT
>SNQJ01S0113833.1:26530-38911 GCA_010110895.2 Picea sitchensis | reverse complement strand
AGATTGATTGAAATATTTCCAACAAATATAAGCATTTAAATATCTCCACTAAAGACCAATAAGTTTAAAGTTTCGTTTCACGCTCAATAAAAAAATACTGTTTCTACTTAGTTTAGTGACAAACTATTGTTGCAACATCGATGAAACCAAAAGCACTCTTGCGAAGATATCAGGAAGCTATTTACTGATCAGATCTGTCTTTTCTACTCGACGTGATGGTAATTTAAATAAATAAATGAATAAGCAAGTAAGATTGCTAGTATATTTGGCCCCGGACGATCTACATCTTGTTATTGCATGGCCGGACGATCTACTTATTTAAGCATTGGTTTGATACGTGTATCGAAGTCGTCGTGTGAAATCAAAACATGCATCAAGGCACATGTAACAGATAAACATAAATCTGGATCCACACCCTCACAGATACTGTATAGCACCTTGCTTCTCTCTTGCAATTTCAGGTGGCGCTGTCGACAAAGAGTGGATGTGAATAAGTCGCGATGATGAATAACTATAGATAGTTTTCCCAGCCTAGATTGAATTATAGACATCTTTTAGGAGAATAGCCTCTATCGAATCCATTGTCATCTTCGAGAATTTGAAGGCGTACGTTCATGTCTCACTGGAAAAATTGATTTGAAAAAGGAAAAGAACGAAATTGGTTTTGCTAACATCATCATAAACGTAAATATTTGCATGTCTTAAAAAGGAAATTCAAGATCTCAATGGTCTCGTGCTTGATATTATACTTATCTCAATGTTCATATGCATGTCTTTGGAAAGGAATTCATCACTCTAGTTCTTTTATTCTAAGTATTGTATTGATTTTAATGCTTTAAACTATAGTGAATTTAATGCTTTAATGTTTATGTTACAATAACATGCGAAGCATAAAAAGTGCAATTTAAAAAAAAAAAAAATGAGAAAGGTAATAATGACCAACATTTAATCAACGCAACTCTACAATGAGCACGACGCACTCAATTCAAGCTACATACAACAAAACGACCTAGCATACTAGCACATCATCCACTTGGATGCAACATAAGAAAAACAATAAAACTAAACTAAAAATAACTACACGTCCATCCTATCATTCAAGGTTAGGACTTTACAAGACACATAAGCAATGCTCAAGCCCAGTTCCCATCGATTTTGACCATTTAAGGTCTCAAGGATGGCCATTGTTTTGAGGAACAAAGAGGTGTCTACTTCTTGCCCAACACAAGAAAGACAATACCTACAAAGCTAGAAAACAACATAAAAACAACCCAATGCAACAACACCAACTGACACATGTAACACAAAACTTCAATGTAAAAAAGAATTAGTAATCAATGAATCAACATTTGCATGGCACCCATAAATAAACAACAACTCATCAATAGTGGTTTTTCACCACACACCACTAGATAAATCTAATGTTTAGACAATACTTTAATTATCATGAAATTTACGAGCACGCAAGAGAGCTAACATACACAATCTATCTAGAAAAACAACTTGGGGCGCAATTCTATTTAAAGTCCAAGCACGTTATTTAATCAATCATTCATTAAATAGAATCTTAGGCACGACAAGTGATATACCTTCCAGGTCTTTTACTTAATCACGCGAACATTGTGTCCTTTGAGCGTGAAACTAAACTTCACGCTTAATGTGGTGCCAAAAAGGCCCATTCCTGACACATTCCTAAGGATACAAACTACAACAGGTCCCTCATCTTCCCAGTGGATAATCACGAAAATCCAAGGTGGTAATCGAGAACACCAGGGTTCTTGAGGACCATGCTCAAGGCGTGGAAAATAGATCCATGATCAAATCCAGTGACAATTAAATTTAACGATATTTAGTTGAGTTTTTTTTTTTTTTCATTAAATTTAACAATCAACCATTGAGTAAAGTTAAATATTTTTTTTTCCCCAAGGTGTAGGACAATCCGTGACGGAGTGTGTTGTTAAGCCACTCCATGTTGCTAAAGTCACCGGTTCGAAACTTGCGGGGACAAAAAATCCAACCATGTTAAGCATTGGTGTGGCTCAGGCCAAGTGCGATCCCCGGGTGATTTTGATGGCTTAGATGCGCCTGAGTCTCAGTTTCTCATGTCACAGGTTAATCGCGTAGCCAATAAGTCCCGCACAAATTAACAAACAAAAAAAAAAGGTTAAATATTTTTTCTAAAATTTCATTCCTAAGTCAATCCTCAACGATCAACTTTTAATGAAATCCAAATGTACTAAAAAGACAAAAAACACAAGGCAAGGATTGGAAGGCATTACATAAAAATTTACGAACAAATTCCACCTGATGGGCCATAATCGAATATAGAAAAAAAATCGCATTTCAAGGGATAAAGAAAACGAAGGCAGCGGTTAAAAAAAAACACAAACAAGGTTTTAAGTTTGGGGCTCATTTTGGCCACATGAAAACTAGAAAACAACTACAAAATAAAAGATACACAGAGATAATAGGCAAAATCTAATAGGTGCAACCATCGCGTGCAACAAAAATAAGAGAGCGTGTAGACAAAACTAGAATTGATAATGGTGGTTGTGCTAATGTAAGTATCAACTCAACTTATGGTTCTGTTCTTATTGATAATCTTAAGG
Organism: Picea sitchensis; assembly: GCA_010110895.2. NCBI lineage: Eukaryota > Viridiplantae > Streptophyta > Pinopsida > Pinales > Pinaceae > Picea > Picea sitchensis. Next base: position 36,302 of record SNQJ01S0113833.1, on the reverse strand, counting down.
TTAACAACGAATTCAAGACTGATTATAATCTATTGTTAACATCTTATTTTATAACATTCTCCATACTTAAGATAAGTTGAAAGGGAATTCATAAAAACGAACATTTTTCATTAAACAATAAGGGAATATTGAAACTAATCCATTACCACAGTTTCAATTCTAAGATGGAAATAAAAATATTTGAATTAAAATTCACCATTGCTGTCCAAAATCAATTTCAACCTTCACCATTATAGATATTCATGTAAAAAAAGTTTAGAACAAAATTTTCTTTTATTTTAAAACAAAACAATAACACTTTCTTACATGTAACCGACGACAAATAACCAGAACTCGCTATCCTGCACTTGTGCTTCATCTAAGTCCTTCTTGCACTCTGTTCAAGTACTTCTTGCCAACCACTGAGATCTCACCGGTACCTCCTAGCCAATGCTAGGGGTACTCTTCTTCCCCCTAAGCCCCCCAAGCCGCAAAGGGGCCATGCACACGATACAAGAGAATGCTATCTCCCACCTCGCTTTACAAGGTCGAGATACCACTTGTTACCTAAGTTGGGTATCCCAACTCCCAAAAGAGAAAATTCAATCAAGATAAAATTATGGCATCATAACGTTATGCAAGCCTGGCCTGCTCCATCTTCCCTCTACCAACCTTTTTATAGATTTTTCAAGTGATTAGTTTCCCAAACCCTCATTAGATTCATTTTTCATTTATTTAATTAGGAAAAACTTCCCTTGTACACATGTCGCTCGATCCTAGTTGCACCAGAAAAAATATTTATTAATTAATTAAATTTTCCTATTTCCCTCACCCACCTAAAAACGTTCCTACAAACGCTCCTCGGTGTCCCATTATTCCCTTATAATTCTTAAATGACTTATGCCTTAGTTAAATCCTAGTTGAGTTCATAAATAGAAAGTTTCAAATGCTAGATTCCTTACTAAGTTAGACATTCCTCTTTTTCTTTAAGTTTCCCCTTTTCTTTAAGTTTCCCTTTTTCTTTAAGTTTCCCCAATTTTAACTAAGTTCAGAATTAACAAGTTTAGACAAACAACCATTTACCCCCTTTTAATAATTAAAAATTCATTAAGAAATTTTACTTTAATTAATAAAGGTTAAATTTTCTTTACCCCTTCTTGTTATATGTCTAACTAGTTTTTTTTTTGTTCAAAGGTTATATGAGAAATCCATTGTACTGAAGTCACCTAACCTAGAAATAGATCTCAGGTGCCCAGGGAGTGCAGTAGTACTATAACTAGTGAATATGTGACATCGCCTAGTCCCACATCCTTTAGAAGCACACAGACATTAAAAATTTGAGGATGTCATAAAATAAAGAAATGACTATGGTAAATTTATCAAATGTGACACATAGTTGTGTATGGGGTATGCCTAATGATCAGGATGCCTCTACTTCTGCATAAATCAAGGATAGAGGAAATGATGCATCCATGGATGTAGAGGGACTGCTACATGAACATAAAAACTACAAAAACTACAACAAAATATCGATATAAATACACAAAATACAAAATAAATATATAACAATTAAGAACATATTGATGGTTAAGATACTAATCTCCTCCATGAATATATGCTATCCAATGTCCTCCATAGCCCATAGAAGGTATTCCTACCGGTCGAGCATCTTTGAGGTTCACGTGCATGAATTTTATGTCCATGCTCCCTCTCCTCACTAAACTATGTTATGTGTGGTGAAACTTTGACCCCTCTATTAATGTCATTGATAGGAACCTTCTACCAAGGTAGTGAAACAAAGCTTCCATGTTTCACTAGGATCCAGGTCAATGATGAAATAGCTCATTGTATTTGTTTTAATATCTCTGCAACAAGAGGATGTTATGCAGTAGGGTTAGGCCTTCACATGGGGAGATGATGATCTAGGTGGATCGCGATGGCCATCCACCTTTTCCACTGAATCAATATTTCAATCCTATGGTTTTGATAAACCATGATGTTCACCATCTTAATGGGGAATGGAATGTAATACCATCTTCATTTTTCAATTATAGACATCATGTAATGATCTTATGCACATGCCTATAACATAGCATTAATGCACCATATCCAATTAGAACTCTGCAGTTAAGAGAGATTTGGATAGAGTAGTACTGGAATGGGTGACTACCTTGGGATTCCTAATGTTTTACATGCCTATGTACTTTTATAAAATTAGATCAATCTATACCACATGCATCATGGGAATTGTTCTCCTCTGAGTATCTCATACATAGTTGAGGTGAAGGTGGTCATTTATGCATGAAATGGAGTGTGATGTAAATCTTGCTCCAAATGGAGCATAGAAAACATCTCTTTCTTTTCAGATATAAACTACCACATCCTACCATCTTGTGTTCTATAGTGTTTTTATCTCTTATTCACTAATAGAAGTCAAGATTCACTATATTTTTCTATTCTCTTCTATATTTTTCTTTTTGTCTCATTTCATTCTCAACTTAATCCAGATCATTGGTATCAGAAAAATATGATCCTTGTCATTTCTTAGAGTAGGTCCCTAACAAGTTCAATGTATGGAGATTTGGGTCTCAAGCTACTTTTACTTGAGTACAACCTCTCTCTTTATCCCAAGTGACCTCCCATCTTAAAATAAATGAGAGTTGAAAGGGTATGAGATCCTTTCAAGACATTGCTCAAGGAATCCCTCATGCGAAAGAGGAATGAGATGATGGAAAACTTCACTCAGAGCCTTCAAATACCACTAATGGTGGTGACCAAGAAATTTTTGACAAGAAACTATTTCAGAGGTGTTGTACCCTTCAAGGTACAAGTCAATTTTGATATCCCCTTATTTGAAGGCCAGATAGATGAGGATGATCTAGAAAATGGTTCAATATGCTAGAAGGTTATTACTCTATCCAAAAAGTTTCCGATAGTGAAAATATCACCTTTTTGATCCTTAAATCCCTTCCCAATGTTATATCTTGGTGGGAATGTTACTAGGAGAGGCACATCGTGAATGAATCTACACCATTCATGAGAGAATCCAATTGGGAATCCTTTGAACAATCCCTAAAGGAGGAGTTCTACCCTGTTGGAAAATATAATGACCAATACATCAGATGGACCACTTTGCATCAGAAAAGAGATCAGACAGTGCTAGAGTACACTAACAGCTTTCATACCTTGCGTTCAAAGTTGGGTATTAAAGAGTCCAAGCGACACTTAGTTTTTAATTATCACAGTGGTATGCATAGGTACATCCAAACAGAGATGGATTTCTTGGACATCTCCTCACTAGGAGCTGCTTATCGATATGCATTAAACATTGAGCATAAATTCAAGCAATAGAGTAAGAGGGAGTTCTGGTTTGAAAATACACCACAACAAAATCATGGAAAAGGTAACCCCAACTCATAGAATGAAGGGAAGAGAAAGGAATAGCAACCTCAAGATATCCAGTAGATGTGGGTAAAGGGGACCCCACTTCATTTCATTAGATGTGGGTAAATTATCTAGTAGATGTGGGTAAATTATCCCCTTTACCCACATCTACGACAAGGATGATTTTAGGGGCTAAATTGTTACTCTGGGAGGTCAACTCTACAGGGTACTAGAGATATATCTAACTATTGCCACTTAATTTATCTCAGATAAAGATTTCCACAAATTAATCTCTTAGACCAAAACAATTTCCCTCTTCACCATTGAGGCAGGTGGTGAATAGGAGGTCACTGCGACCACCACAACCTTGTCCCAATATGTTTCTATCCAACATAAGAATATCAATGAGATTGTATAGGAGTAAGCAGAGAGTTAGATTCATCCACATTTTCAACATAGCTTTACTGGACATGACCCATTTCAAGTGTGCTTGGGTTTCCAACCATTATACCCCATTGATATATCTTCACTGAAAGAGTCCTCCCACAGTCTGACCATGAATATCTTGCAACCAACTCTATTGAATAAACCAAACACCTCCAACAACTTCATGACATCCTTCCATAGGAAAAGTACAAGTAGGACATCTACTTCAACAAGGAAAGGGACTCGCCAAGGTTCATCTTCAACAAAATTTTACCCATATCCCGAGGGAACTTGATGCAATGGGGGCCATTACTTCCTAAATGGGGAGGAATGATACAATTGGATATCGGTGTCCAACAACCTTTTCCATGAAATCTACATTTCGATCCTATTCACCCTTTTGATGGGGAATGGAATGTAATACCATATTCATTTGTCAATTACAGACATCATTTAATGATGTTATGTACATTCCTACAACATAGTGTTAATGTATTGGATCCCATTAGAACTTTGTAGTTAAGTGCACTTGGGATATATTAGTACTAGGATGGGTGAGGGCTCGATAATTCCCATTGTTTTACATGCCTATGATATTTTATAAACTTAGATTAATTTGTCCCACATGCATCATGGGAATTGTTCTCCTCTCACTCTCTCATATATAATTGAGGTGAAGGAGGCCCTTTAAGAATGCAATGGAGTGTGATGTAAATCTTGTTGCAAATGAAGCGTAGCCAACATCTCTTTCTTTTCAGATATAAGATACTCCATTCTACCAGTTTGTGTTCTATAGTTGTAACATCCCCAACCACCAACAAGCCAAGAAACACCACTTCTTGGATATTTCACTTAGATCTGATACCAAATTGTAACATCCCTAGCCTCCAACAGGTCGGGAAACACCACTAAGGAACATACATACATACATACATACATACATACATACATACATATATATAACATGCATTTCTAATGAATTTAAAACAAATAACACATAATTTCTCCTACCATACAGACTCATGGGGAATTTATAGTAATTCATACATGCAATGTAACATATGATAACATTGCAAGAATCAAAAACATGCATAACATACATAATTAAGCACAAAAATGGCACTTATCGTTTAACCATAGTAAAACCACCAACTATGTGTAGACCTTCCACGAGCCTCCCATCCTTATACCGCACTACTCATCACTCTCAGTAGTGGGTCACCCCCAAGATGGGACTAAACTCCACCAAGCAAGGGATTCCTAGGCTAGGCAAGGTCAATAGGAAAATCACACAGTTCAAGAAGAAGGATTATCTCTTAGGAGCCACTTACACCCACTGTTCGCAAACTCTCATTCCCCACATGCCTTTCCCACCCCAGGAGTATAAACCTTCACTTTCACACATTCCATTGGTTTCTCCACCTCCCTTACCTTGGGCTTCAACAACAGGTCAAACCAGAATTCTCAAAGCTCTGTAGCAGCTACGGGACTCCTTCCAGTAGAAATCACTTCCTTAGCAAACTCACTTAGCAGGAGAGAATTTCTCATAGGCCTGACAACCTTCTTATTCAATCCACAACAACCTCTCTCACATCGAGAGAGAGTTTCTCATTGGCTTGACAACCTGCCTCTTTAACTGTAGGCTTGGCAACCTGCTTCTTCAAACCACAATAGCTAAATCAAGTAAGAAAATGGATGACTCAATAAATTACAGAGGTTCCCAAAATGGTCACCATTTCAACAATGTTGGAATTGGCTATCTTCTTTCTTGCACAGTGCCTGAGTGAACTCATGAGGAGATATGGGGTATACTGGTCTAACATAGCGAAGATGGTGAGAGCATGAGAGAAAAAATTGTTTATGCGTGAACCCATTTCCATGAGTGAGTTCCTCCCTGTGTGTGAGTGAGAGTGTGGATGTCAATGTCCCCCCAACAAGAATTCCCCCCTTTATACTATATGTGTCTGAGCCAACACCTATCGGTCATGAAGCATGTTCCTTCCCTTTGGAAATCACTTGTCCTCCCCAAGGAAATTAGGATAAAAACATATCCTTCTAAACATATTTTGGAATAATAATAAATTATTATTATATTTGACTTAATCCCCTCTTTCCAACCTCTTATCCCCCTCTCCCTTACCCATCCTAGTGGAGTATAGTCCCCCATTCTCTTTTATTGTGGTTGGTCTACACACGACGATGTTTTTATGTTAATAATATGAATATTTACATGTAGAAAACAAGATCCTAGCCTTTAACACCTAGGCTCTCCAACCTACTAACACATAACTGTACCATCTTATGTGTTTACAATTCATAATACAATTGGGGTCATCCTAGGGATATTACAATCCCCTCCCCTTATTTTTTCACTATCCTCAATCCAACTTATTTACACAACATCAACAAGATTTTCCAAATATTCAGAAAGATGTGGGTATTAAGCCCGCATAGCATCCTCATGCTCCCATGTCACATAATTAGGACCATACCGGGTCCACTAGACCTTTACAAGCCCTATGGCTTGATTCCAAAGCTATTTTCTCTTTTGGTCTAATATGTGCATCGGATGGACTTGCAAGATGCCTTCTTGCTCCACCTGAATCACATTCCAATCAATAACATGATTAGCATCAGGTATATATTTCTTAAGCAATGAAACATGAAACACATTATGTGCATTCATGGATGCAGACAATGCAATAATATATGCAATTGGTCCAATCCTTTTTAGGATTTCAAATAGCCCACAATATCTAGCTTCCAACTCAGAACAGTTTCCCAGCTTCAGGGAACTTCTGTTGGATTTCACTTTCAAGAAAACATGATCACCCACTTTAAACTCCCTATGGGTTATGTTCTTATCAACATAAATTTTCTTCATGTCTTTGGTAGCCTTTAAATTTTTCTTAATCTTCATCATTTCCTCTTCCATTTCCTTGCGAAATTGTGGCCCAATCACTGCCCTATCAGCTGGTTTGTCCCAACTTATTGGTGTGTTTCACTTTCTGCCATAAAGTGCTTCAAACGAGATCATATTCAGTGATGCTTGATATCCATTGTTGTAGGAAAATTCTACCAAGTGTAGGTAGTCTTCCCATTTAGATGGTTTTTCTGTCACATGCATCTTTAGCATATCTTCTATCACTTGGTTCACCCTCTTTGTCTGCCCTTTAGACTCAGGATGATAAGTAGTGATGAAGTTCAGATTCATTCTAAACCCTTTGAATAACCCATTCTAGAACTTTGAGGTAAATTTTGGGTCTCTGTCAGACACAATTGTCTTGGGAATATTGTGCAATCATGCTACTTCCCTCATATAGATAATGACAGCATTAGCTACCTTGTGAGTAGTATTCAATGGAATTAAATGGGCAGATTTTGTAAGCTTATACACCACCACTATGATGGAGTCATGTTGTTTATTTGTTCTGGATAATTCTGTGATGAGTTCCATTGTCACCACTTCCCACTTCTACTCAGGAATGGGTAATGGTTGTAGCAACCCTGTTGGGTGCCTATGTTCATCTTTGACCTTATGGCACTCCATACATCTAGTGATGTATTCTTCAATTTCCTTCTTCATACCTAGCCAAAAGTAATGGCTCTTAACTGCTGCCACTATTTTCTGATATACAGTGTCCCCAGCATAAGGCACATTATGCATTTCTTTCAAGATCATAATTCTCAATTCCTAGGAATTAGGTACATAAACTCTATTTTTGTACATGAGTGTTCCATTATCTTCCAATTTGTAATCTTTCACTTTCTATAGCATCTTACCTTGTTGTATCTTTGCCACCAATTCCATATACTGCAAATATGCATTTCCATCTTCCTAAATTCTGCCTTTAATATCAGTTTGATACATGTTAATGGACATAGCATGTAGTTCATGCACTCTTCTACTGAGTGCATCAACCACTTTGTTCTCCTTTCCTTTGATATGTTTGATATCAAATTCATACACACAAAGGAATTCCAACCATCTACTCTGACTAGCATTCAAGGTTGGATGATCAAACAAATACTTTAGACCGTTATGGTATGTCCTCAGTTCAAACCTCTTTCCCATGAGTTAATGTATCCATTTCCTCAAGAAGTGCACTATGGCTTCCAACTCTAAATCGTGAGTTGCATAGAGCCTTTCATGTTCTTTCAATTTTTTTGAATCATAAACTATTACAAACCCATTTTGACTGAGGAATCACCCTGGTCCTTCTTTGCATGCATATGTACACACTACAAAATATTCATTTCGATATTCAATCCTCAGGATTGGAGCATTGGTTAACAATTGCTTCAATTGTTGGAAGCTTTTCTCACATTCTTTTGTCCATTGAAATTTCTTCTCCTTCCTTTGCAAGGAAGTGATGGGGTGAGTTATCCTTGAGAACCCTACAATGAACCTTCTGTAATATCCAGCTAGACCCATAAATGATATGACTTCTGTCACATTCTTCAACGTTGTCCATTCTCTGATGGCTTCTATCTTCTCAAGATCCATGACTATCCCATATTTTGAAATGATATGTCCCAAACAATGGATTTTCTTTTGATAGAATGATCACTTGCTCAATTTGGCATACATTTGGTGCTCTCTTAGCACTTGAAACACCATCCTCAGATGATTTTCATGCTCTTCCTCCAACTTGGAATACACCAGGATGTCATCCAAAAAGACTATGAAAAACTTGTCTAGATATTATCTGAATACACAATTCATTAGGCACATGAAAACAATGGGTGCATCTGATAACCCAAATGGCACCACTGTGAATTCATAATGACCATACCTTGTTCTAAAGGTGGTCATGTTGATGTCTTCATCCTTTATCCTTACTTGGTGGTACCCTAACCCGAGATCTATTTTTGAAAATATCTTGGCATCCTTCAACTGATCAAAGAGATCATCGATCCTTGGCAAAGGATACTTGTTCTTAATAGTCACTTTGTTCAACTATCTGAAATCTATGCACAATATCAATGTCCCATATTTCTTCTTCACGAACAGGACCAGGGCACCCCAGGGTGACACACTTGGGCATATATACCCCTTCTTCTAAAGTTCTTCAAGATGCAATTGCAGTTCTTTCAACTCTGGTGTACTCATTCTATAAGGAGTTTTTGACAATGGAGAAGCTCCAGGCATCAGGTTTATAGAGAAATTAATATCTCTCTTCAAGGGCATTTCTGGTACCTCCTTGAATACATCTTCACAATATTTTAATATTGCATGGTCTTCAATTATTGACATCTTATCCTTAGGTGCTTCTTCCATATGAGCTGCGAAAATTTGGCAACCCTTCCTGTAATACTTCTTCATCTACATTATTGAGATTTCTTTGACCCTAAACTCCCTTAGAATTCCTTGCACTTTCCTTGGGTTTCATTCCTCATCTAGGAAATTGAATGCATTTTTCCGAAAATCTAAGATGACATAATGCTAGTCCAACCAATCCATCCGAACTAGATAGTAATAGGATCCTAGAGGTAATATGTTCAATTGATCCCTTGTGCTCAGTCCATTCATGTCCACTGGACAAGACTTAACCAACTCAAAAACCTTTGTCTTGGCTCCTATAGCCAGCTGCACTAACCAATATTTTCCATTCTTGCTTCTTGGAAAATGAAAAATTTCCACCATTATAGGATCTATATAACTATGACTATCCACTAAATCAATTAAAATAGTAAAGGTATGGTTATTGAGCATACCTTCAACTTCAATCATGTGTGATTGAAACTCAACTTGCTTGTTTTCCAAGGTTGCATAGATCCTTGTTATTCTACTTCTCATGTCCTCCACTGTTTCTACTTCCTAAACATTGTGGACAACTCTCATTTTGTCATTTATGTGGTGGAAATATCTGTACCTATGATTTGCTTTACAACCCCAACATTCCATAGGTGGTTGTCTTGTTATTTTCCCACTTACTTCAAGCTTCCTAAGTTCTCTAAAAGATGGCTTCCCTTGAGGATT
>SNQJ01S0113833.1:0-10565 GCA_010110895.2 Picea sitchensis | reverse complement strand
GACCCTATTTTCAAGCCAATCTCAAATCAAGGCACCCGACATGGTTGTCCATAAAGACACTTGAAAGGTACCATCTTAATGGTGCCTTGGTAGTTGTTGTTATAGGTGAATTCTACCAGTGGCAAGAATTCTTCCCAACACCTTTGTTGGTCCACCACGTACATGTGCAACATGTCCTCGAAGGTCTGGTTCATTTGTTCAGTCTACCCGTCAGTCTCTGGTGATATGCAGTACTAAAGTTAAGTTGGGTTCCCAAGGCCTCTTGGAAAATCATCCAAAATCATCTGGTAAACACCGATCCTTAATCAAATATAATCCTCCTGGGCATTCCATGCAACCTCACAATCTCAATGATAAAAACTCTAGCTATGTCAAGTGTTTGATACGTTGTATGCATAGGAATAAAGTGAGCACTCTTCATCAGAGTGTCTACTACTACGAAAATCGAGTCATGTCTTCTTGCTGTCAATGCCAATCCAACAATAAAATCCATCGAAATAACCTCCCATTTCGATTCCGGAATAGCATGTGCTTGTAGTAATCCTGCTAGGTGTCTATGTTCAACCTTTATCTGCTAACATTCTAGACATATGGCCACATAGTTGACTATGTCTATCTTCATTCCCATCTAGAATAATAAGGGTTTAAGGTCTGCCCTCATATTTGTGACTCTCGGGTGAGCCATGTAAACTGCTCTATGAGCCTCGCTCAGGATCAATATCCTCAACTCGTCGTTCGGTAATACGTAGATAATTTTTTTTTTTTTAAACCATAATAAACCATCGCTATCAAATGAAAATCCTTCAAATTGTGGTACCATCATTGTGTTTTGGCCGATAAAACCCTCGACCTCTTTGTACCAGTCATCAACATGCTGTAACGTTAGAATCCTTTCACTTATATTCATTTGAAGAGGCAGCACTAAAAAGATGTGTGGTCTTTGACTCAATGCATCTGCCACTTGGTTCATTGTTCCGTTCATGCAAGTAATCTCGAAGTCGTACTCGCTATGAAATTTTGACTAACGTCATTGTCGCGTGTTCAGATCACTTTGTGTAAAGATGTGTTGTAGTCCAAAGTGGTTAGTCTTTAGTTCAAATTTTTGTCCAACAAGGTAGTGTCTCCAAACCTTCAAGGCATAAAGGATGGCTAATGACAACACGACCCCTTCACCATTCACAGGTCAGAAGGTCCACACGCACTCATAGGATTTTCTTCTCCTCTCAGCCCAAAGAACACCAAGGTTCTTCTATTTCCCTATCGGGAAATCTGCACCCACAGATCTCTTATGTGCGATCCTCCCTTTCATTACTTATCGGAGGATCGGAACTTGCGGCTTCGCAAGTTCAATGTCTATCACTGGGCTCTCGAATCCCCAAGACCCGATGGCCAGTCAACGCTAACTTTATCTTACCCTATCGGGACTTCTGCTTTGTCGGGATTTTCTTTATCGTGATATCGCTACTCGCGATATCGAGCACTTTGATTTACCAACTCCCGATACCTGATGTGTCGAAACTATTACGCACATGTGCGAGTTGACTTTTCCACCTCCCGTCGCTTCTATTGAGATTTTAGAATTTGTGAGATCGTGAGTCCTGATGTCAATGGATTCGAGACTTGCCTTTTCCCGATTCCCGATATGGTACACCACCTGTCTTCCACTAGCTCATGTTGTGGCCCACACAACTCTTTCGTCTAGATATCATGTTTCGCAATTCCAAGCTGCAAGAATTTCTTACCTTCAAGATCTCCAATGCTTTGAACCCCGACTCCCTTGGATCTCCTGACACGTGTCCCAACCGATGGACAATTCTGGGCTCATTGGAATGTCATGGATCGTGATATCGCAACTCTTGTTGCACAAATTTTGAGATTCAACTCGTGAAACCCCGATACACGATATCACATGTAGATTTGACAGTCCTTGTGACTTGGATCGACGACTCCACCCCTCCTGGGCTTTGAGCCTCTGGACGTGCTCGCCATAGCCTCCTTGCACCTCTGCGAGATCTAATGACCCTCGAAACTTCACAGAATCTCCCCGAAGGATTTCGACCGTCCGTTCTCCCTTTCTTAATCCACCGAATGACTAAGTGTTCCTCTGCAGAGCCCGTCCACTTGCGTGTAACTTGCAACACCTCTAGAAAGCCTTCTAGGCACAACTTGTTTGTTCTTCCCTTGATGATTATTCAAGGTCCTATACCTCCTAATCTTTCTCACGACTCTCAAGTCCTCAAAAAGATAATCCTCTTGCACGCACTCCTTGCGGCAAACCTTCAACAATCGTCTAAGTGTTGAATCTCTTTGACCCTGCGCGCACCTGAAGCAGCAGTCTTTCAAGCTTTACTCATGTTCACAACCCCGAGACCTTTAAACAGCCTACGTGCTCCTTGCACAACTCTTGTGCCCAACTGCACTTGTGAGGAATGAGAACAAAAGCTATCCCTAATTGAACCCTTCTATCAACACACTCCTTGTGGACAAATTCGACTGCACTCCTTGCAGGAATCCTCTTCGCTCAAATAGAGAAACAATTGAAACTCATTTCTTCCTCCTCTTAGACTTCAACTCACACATGAAATCACATACACAGCATATAAAAGCAAATGCATAATATGAAATAAACACTCATGAGCACTTCAACATCAAACACATAGAGAACAAAACCAACCATGAATTTGAATCAGAAATCTTCTATTAATTCAAATATCTATACATGGGTGTTCTTCATACAATTATTTGTCTACTCTTGCTCTTCCTGAATTGATAATAATACAATGATACAATGAGGGGGTCTATATTCATTTTTCCCTCTTCCTTCTAAGATTGTCTAATCTACGAATTAAATTCCTATCTACCTGCATTAACTAGATTAAATGTCGTTTATCTACTAATGGACGAGAGATATCTGCTCAAGGTCCATTTACAATGTACAAAGGCACCTCTTCTTAAATGAATCATTTAAGATTTCCACAACAGTCCCAAAGAATTTTCAAAATTTGTTCTTCTTGTCCAGCTGTCTTCCGCTTCCACGCTGGCTCGCTTGATGAGTCAGCGATGCTCCTGCATCATACTCCCTCGCTTGAAAAATTTCATGGGCTCTTGTCCATGAGCTCTTGCACGGTCTGTCCATGCTTATGTATTTCCACTTCAGTCTCCCAGCTAGCATCTTCCACTGGATGGTTCTTCCACTTGACCAGATACTCATAGTATTGTTTCCTCCTGGTCTTCTTGCTCACTCTCTTGTCCAGTATGCATTCCATTTGCGGCTTTTCTGAAACTAGCAATTGCTTCATCCACTGGATCACTGGCTCCTCAGTTCCAGTCTCTGTTTCTCTAGCCCTGTACGGGTATAAATCTGCCACATTGAATATCAGAGATATTCCAATCCCATCGGGTAACTCGATCTCATAAGAATTTTCCCCGAATTTTCTCAAGACCTTACATGGCCCAATTTTCTTCATCTTCAATTTATTGTATGTTCCCCTCGGGAACCTCTCTCTCCTCAAGTTTGCCAGAACTAGATCACCAACCTCAAACTGAATTTTTCTCTTCTGCTAGTCATCTCTTCTCTTATACTCGTGATTCGAATCTATCAGTCGCAGCTTCACTTGGTTGTGAAGTTCCTTCATTGCATCAGCGTATTCTTCTGCACTAGCGCTGCTAGTCGCAGTCTGTTCTGAATCCCTCAATTTAGAAACCCCTCTTGGTTGCACACCATACACAATATGAAATGGGCTTCTTCCTGTTCTCCGATTTATTGAGTCATTGTATGCAAACTCTGCATGTGGCAATATGCTATCCTAACTGCTATGGTGCTCTGTCACCAAGCTTCTCAGCAAATCTCCCAGAATTATGTTCACCACTTCCATTTTTCCATCTGTCTGAGGATGATAAGTAGAACTAAACATCAAATTAGTTCCTAGCTTCTTCCATAATGTCCTCCAGAAATGCCCTATGAATTTAGTGTCTCTGTCTGAAACTATGCTTTTCGACAATCCATGAAGTCGAATAACCTCTTTGAAGAACAAATTTGCGATATGAGTCGCATCATTGGTTTTTTGGCATGTGATAAAATATGCCATCTTGGAAAACCTATCCACAACCACAAATACTAAGTCAAATCCTCTTTGCGTCCTTGACAATCCCAATAGCAAATCCATGCTTATCGCCTCCCACGGCCTCTCTGGTATGGGTAATGGCTGATAAAACCCCGCATTCTATTTCCTTCCCTTTGAATGCTAGCAAACTATACATCTATCTATAAACCTCTTGACCTCTGACTGTATCCCCGGCCAAAAGTATGACTTTCTCAGCTTCGTGAATGTTTTATCATGGCCAAAATGTCTGGCCAATCCTCCGCTGTGCTTTTCCTTCAACAAGTTCTCCCTCATGGATCATTTCGAAATACGCAGTTGATTACCTTTGAACAACAATCCTTCCTGGATCACATACTCTATCCACTGGCTTCTATCCCTGAGAACTAGATTCTCAGCTGCTTCGTACGCCTCTACAAAATCTGCATCACCTGCATACATGTCTTTGAGATCATCAAAGCCTAATGTCCTGACTTTGAACTCCTGCATCAGTAAACACTTCCTGCTCAAAGAATCAACCACTTTGTTAGTAGTACCTGAAATATGCTTAATCGCAAATGTGAAATTCTGCATATACTCTACCCATTTTACATGTCTCTGATTCAACTTCTCTTGTTGAGTCACAAACTGTAATGCATGGTTATCACTATATAAAACAAATTCTTTCGGGATCAAGTAATGCCTCCACTTTTTTAATGCTTGTATGATAGCATAAAATTCCTTATCATACGTGGAGTATTTCAATTTTGCCTCATTCAGCTTCTCACTGAAATATACAATTTGTCTATCCTCCTGACTTAAGACTGCTCCTATGGCAAACCCACTTGCATCACATTTCACCTGAAATGTTTTCTGAAAATCCGGCAACACCAACACTGGTTGTTCTATAATCTTCCGCTTCAACAGATTGAAGCTCTTTTCAGCCTCTGTTGTCCAGTGAAAAGATTTATGTCTTTTCTTGACTGTATCCATCATTGTTGTGCTAATTCCACTGAAATTCCTGATGAACTTTCCGTAGAAACTAGCCAAACAATGAAAACTCCTCACCTCAAAAATATTTCTCGATGATGGCCAATTCTTGATCACTTCTACCTTATCCCGATCCATCCTCAACTCATTTGCCAAAATAACAAAACCCAGATAAATGAGCTCTATCTTCATAAATGAGGACTTCTTCATGTTTATCAATAGATTCTCCCACTGTAGCTTCTTCATCACAATGGCCAAATGCTTCAGATGCTCAACCTTTGTCTTACTAAAAATCAGTATGTCATCCAGATAAACGATGACAAATTTTCCTATGAAATCCTTCAAGACTTCATTCATCAACCTCATAAAGGTACTTGGTGCATTTTTCAAGCCAAACGACATGACAAGACATTCATACAAGCCTTTTTTTGTATTGAACACTGTTTTCCATTCATCACCTTCTCTCATGCAAATCTGGTGATATCCACTTTTCAGATCTATCTTTGAAAAATATTCTGCCCCACTCAAGCAATCCATTAAATCATCCATCCTTGGAAATGGAAACCTGTACCTGATGGTTATCTTGTTGATCGCCCTCAAGTCGGTACACATTCTCCAACCTCCATCTTTCTTTGGACTCAGTACCATTGGAACGGAACATGGACTCAATCTTTCCCTAACCAATCCTTTGTCCAACAACTCCTGGACCTGCCTTTTAACCTCTTCATTTTCTTGCAGCGNGACCCTATTTTCAAGCCAATCTCAAATCAAGGCACCCGACATGGTTGTCCATAAAGACACTTGAAAGGTACCATCTTAATGGTGCCTTGGTAGTTGTTGTTATAGGTGAATTCTACCAGTGGCAAGAATTCTTCCCAACACCTTTGTTGGTCCACCACGTACATGTGCAACATGTCCTCGAAGGTCTGGTTCATTTGTTCAGTCTACCCGTCAGTCTCTGGTGATATGCAGTACTAAAGTTAAGTTGGGTTCCCAAGGCCTCTTGGAAAATCATCCAAAATCATCTGGTAAACACCGATCCTTAATCAAATATAATCCTCCTGGGCATTCCATGCAACCTCACAATCTCAATGATAAAAACTCTAGCTATGTCAAGTGTTTGATACGTTGTATGCATAGGAATAAAGTGAGCACTCTTCATCAGAGTGTCTACTACTACGAAAATCGAGTCATGTCTTCTTGCTGTCAATGCCAATCCAACAATAAAATCCATCGAAATAACCTCCCATTTCGATTCCGGAATAGCATGTGCTTGTAGTAATCCTGCTAGGTGTCTATGTTCAACCTTTATCTGCTAACATTCTAGACATATGGCCACATAGTTGACTATGTCTATCTTCATTCCCATCTAGAATAATAAGGGTTTAAGGTCTGCCCTCATATTTGTGACTCTCGGGTGAGCCATGTAAACTGCTCTATGAGCCTCGCTCAGGATCAATATCCTCAACTCGTCGTTCGGTAATACGTAGATAATTTTTTTTTTTTTAAACCATAATAAACCATCGCTATCAAATGAAAATCCTTCAAATTGTGGTACCATCATTGTGTTTTGGCCGATAAAACCCTCGACCTCTTTGTACCAGTCATCAACATGCTGTAAAGTTAGAATCCTTTCACTTATATTCATTTGAAGAGGCAGCACTGAAAAGATGCGTGGTCTTTGAGTCAATGCATCTGCCACTTGGTTCATTGATCCGTTCATGCAAGTAATCTCGAAGTCGTACTCGCTATGCAATTTTGACTAATGCCATTGTCGCGTGTTCAGATCACTTTGTGTAAAGATGTGTTGTAGTCCACAGTGGTTAGTCTTTAGTTCAAATTTTTTTCCAACAAGGTAGTGTCTCCAAACCTTCAAGGCATAAAGGATGGCTAACGACAACACGACCCCTTCACCATTCGCAGGTCAGAAGGTCCACACGCACTCATAGGATTTTCTTCTCCTCTCAGCCCAAAGAACGCCAAGGTTCTTCTATTTCCCTATCAGGAAATTTGCACCCACAGATCTCTTCTGTGCGATCCTCCCTTTCATTACTTATCCGAGGATCGGAACTTGCGGCTTCGCAAGTTCAATGTCTATCACTCGGCTCTCGAATCCCCAAGACCCGATGGCCAGTCAACGCTAACTTTATCTTACCCTGTCGGGACTTCTGCTTTGTCGGGATTTTCTTTATCGTGATATCGCTACTCGCGATATCGATCACTTTGATTTACCAACTCCCGATACCTGATGTGTCGAAACTATGACGCACATGTGGGAGTTGACTTTTCCACCTCCTGTCGCTTCTATCGAGATTTTAGAATTTGTGAGATCGTGAGTCCTGAAGTCAATGGATTCGAGACTTTCCTTTTCCCGATTCCCGATATGGTACGCCACCTGTCTTCCACTAGCTCCTGTTGTGGCCCACACAACTCTTCCATCTGGATATCATGTTTCGCAATTCCAAGCTGCAAGAATTTCTTACCTTCAAGATCTCCGATGCTTTGAACCCCGACTCCCTTGGATCTCCTGACACACGTCCCAATCGATGGACAGTTCTGGGCTCATTGGAATGTCATGGATCGTGATATCACAACTCTTGTTGCACAAATTTTGAGATTCAACTCGTGAAACCCCGATACACAATATCACATGTAGATCTGACAGTCCTTGTGACTTGGATCGATGGCTCCACCCCTCCTTGTATTTGAGCCTCTGGACATGCTCACCATAACCTCCTTACACCTCTGCGAGATCTAATGACCCTCGAAACTTCACAAAATCTCCCCGAAGGATTTCGACCGTCCGTTCTCCCTTTCTTAATCCACCGAATGACTAAGTGTTCCTCTGCAGAACCCATCCACTTGCGTGTAACTCGCAACACCTCTAGAAATCCTTCTAGGCACAACTTGTTTGTTCTTCCCTTGATGATTATTCAAGGTCCTATACCTCCTAATCTTTCTCACTACTCTCAAGTCCTCAAAAATATAATCCTCTTTCATGCACTCCTTGCGGCAAACCTTCAACAATCGTCTAAGTGTTGAAGCTCTTTGACCCTGCACGCACCTGAAGCAGCAGTCTTTCAAGATTTACTCATGTTCACAACCCTGAGACCTTTAACCAGCCTACGCGCTCCTTGCACAACTCTTGTGCCCAACTGCACTTGTGAGGAATGAGAACAAAAGCTATCCCTAATTGAACCCTTCTATCAACACACTCCTTGTGGACAAATTCGACTGCACTCCTTGCAGGAATCCTCTTGGCTCAAATAGAGAAACAATTGAAACTCATTTCTTCCTCCTCTTAAACTTCAACTCACACATGAAATCACATACACAGCATATAAAAGCAAATGCATAACAGGAAATAAACACTCATGAGCACTTCAACATCAAACACATAGAGAACAAAACCAACCATGAATTTGAATCAGAACTCTTCTATTAATTCAAATATCTATACATGGGTGTTCTTCATACAATTATTTGTCTGCTCTTGCTCTTCCTGAATTGATAATAATACAATGATACAATGAGGGGGTCTATATCCGTTTTTCCCTCTTCCTTCTAAGACTGTCTAATCTACGAATTAAATTCCTATCTACCTGCATTAACTAGATTAAATGTTGTCTATCTACTAATGGACGAGAGCTATCTGCTCAAGGTCCATTCACAATGTACAAAGGCACCTCTTCTTAAATGAATCATTTAAGATTTCCACAACAGTCCCAAAGAATTTTCAAAATTTGTGCTTCTTGTCCAGCTGTCTTCCGCTTCCACACTGGCTCGCTTGATGAGTCAGCGATGCTCCTGCATCATACTCCCTCGCTTGAAAAATTTCATGGGCTCCTGTCCATGAGCTCTTGCATGGTCTGTCCATGCTTATGTATTTCCACTTCAGTATCCCAGCTAGCATCTTCCACTGGATGGTTCTTCCACTTGACCAGATACTCATAGTATTGTTTCCTCCTGGTCTTCTTGCTCACTCTCTTGTCCGGTATGCATTCCATTTCAGCTTTTCTGCAACTAGCAATTGCTTCATCCACTGGATCACTGGCTCCTCAGTTCTAGTCTCTATTTCTCTAGCCCTGTACGGGTATAAATCTGCCACATTGAATATCAGAGATATTCCAATCCCATCGGGTAACTCGATCTCATAAGAATTTTCCCTGAATTTTCTCAAGACCTTACATGGCCCAATTTTCTTCATCTTCAATTTATTGTATGTTCCCCTCGGGAACCTCTCTCTCCTCAAGTTTGCCAGAACTAGATCACCAACCTCAAACTGAATTTTTCTCTTCAGCTAGTCATCTCTTCTCTTATACTCGTGATTCGAATCTATCAGTCGTTGCTTCACTTGGTTGTGAAGTTCCTTCATTGCCTCAGCAAATTCTTCTGCACTAGCGCTGCTAGTCGCAGTCTGTTCTGAATCCCTCAATTCAGAAACCCCTCTTGGTTTCACACCATACACAATATAAAATGGGCTTCTGCCTGTTCTCTGATTTATTGAGTCATTGTATGAAAACTCTGCATGTGGCAATATGCTATCCTAACTGCTATGGTGCTCTGTCACCAAGCTTCTCAGCAAATCTCCCAAAATTATGTTCACCACTTCCATTTTTCCTTCCATCTGAGGATGATAAGTAGAACTAAACATCAAATTAGTTCCTAGATTCTTCCATAATGTCCTCCAAAAATTCCCTATGAATTTAGTGTCTTTGTCCGAAACTATGCTTTTCGGCAATCCATGAAGTCGAATAACCTCTTTGAAGAACAAATTTGCGATATGAGTCGCATCATTGGTTTTTTGGCATGGGATAAAATATGCCATCTTGGAAAACCTATCCACAACCACAAAGACTAAATCAAATCCTCTTTGCGTCCTTGACAATCCCAATAGCAAATCCATGCTTATCGCCTCCCACGGCCTCTCTGGTATGGGTAATGGCTGATAAAACCCCGCATTCTATTTCCTTCCCTTTGAATGCTAGCAAACTATACATCTGTCTATAAACCTCTTGACCTCTGACTGTATCCCCGGCCAAAAGTATGACTTTCTCAGCTTCGTGAATGTTTTATCATGGCCAAAATGTCTGGCCAATCCTCCGTTGTGCTTTTCCTTTAACAAGTTCTCCCTCATGGATCATTTCGGAATACACAGTTGATTACCTTTGAACAACAATCCTTCCTGGATCACATACTCTATCCACTGGCTTCTATCCCTGAGAACTGGATTCTCAGCTGCTTCGTATGCCTCTACAAAATCTGCATCACCTGCATACATGTATTTGAGATCATCAAAGCCTAACGTCCTGACTTTGAACTCCTGCATCAGTAAACACTTCCTCCTCAAAGCATCAACCACTTTGTTAGTAGTACCTGAAATATGCTTAATCGCAAATGTGAAATTCTGCATATACTCTACCCATTTTACATGTCTCTGATTCAACTTCTCTTGTTGAGTCACAAACTGTAATGCATGGTTATCACTATATAAAA
>SNQJ01S0113832.1:22642-50915 GCA_010110895.2 Picea sitchensis | reverse complement strand
TCTTTCTGGGTGACTCATTAGTTGCATGGCTTAGTAAAAAGCAAGGATCCATTTCATTATCCACTACAGAGGCAGAATACATTGTTGCTGCTACTTACTGCACACAAATTTTATGGATGATACAAACTCTTGCAGGTCTGAAGGTAACTTACACTGATCATATTCCAATTCATTGTGATAACACCAGTGCCATTAATGTCTCCAAGAATCGTGTTCTTCATTCCAAGACCAAGCATATTCCAATAAAGTACCATTTTCTCAGAGAACAAGTGACAAACAGAATTGTTCAACTGAATTATATTCCTTCCAAAGAATAAATTGTTGATATCTTTACTAAACCATTAGCAGCGACCCCTTTTGGATATCTTCATAAAAAATTGGGGGTTATAATTTCTTGTGTCTAATATGTTCACATGGTCAGGGGGGGTACTTATTGAATATCTGGTGTATTTCCACAAAGCTTATAGTCGAAAGGGGGAGTATGTTTTTCAATAGATCAAGGGAAGAATGTTTATTCTTTGACATTGATGTCAAAGGGGGAGGAAAGAGTTTGGGAGATTGTCGAGTCCGAATGCATGTGGGTGCTTGTATTGCCATCAATGCCAAAGGGGGATATTGTTGGAAAATATTTAACAGACAGCGAATGGCATGAGTACAGGAATAATGTACAGAGAATTGTTGGTGTGTTTTACAGGCAGCATATACTTGTCATTGATGGCTAGTAGTAATGATGGCTTGAGTACAACAACGATGATCAACGGTGCAGTGATAATCGGGGAAGAGCAACAACCGTGTTCGTTGGATCCCATCCTGAATTCCTGATAGAACGAGGGTCATCAGATCTGAATGAAGACAAGAAGAGCACGCTGAAGAGGAAGACAGATCTTAGGTGTTAGATCCAAGCGCAGTATCCGACCATCATTGGATCAAGAAGAACCTGCACATTCCTTAAAGTACAAGGAGAAGCGAGAGTAATCGCAATATGAAAAATCGCGATTTAATCTGAGCCGTCAGATTAAGGTTGAATCTGGACCATTGATTCCAGTCCATGTCAGAGTTTTTGGGATCGAGAGTTGGAGATGTCAAGTAATATCATCCATAGGAATCTCGATTTCGCGATATGCAAAATCGTGACTTAATCGCAGCCGTTGAACCAAGATCAGATCTGGACCATTGATCCAACTCCATATCAGAGTTTCATGAATCACAACATGGAGAGGGAAAAGGAACAATGCAACAAGAATTCTGAAATCGTGATTTAATTGCAGCCATTGAATCAAGATTGAATCTGGACCGTTGATCCAAGTTCCTTTTGGGGTTTCAAGGATCGAGTGTTGGAGATGTCAAACAATATTAACATCAAGAATCTCGATATCGCGATATGCAAAATCGCGACGTAATTGCAACCGTCAGATCAAGAAGTGATCTAGACCATTGATCTGACTTCTTCACGAAGTTTCGTGGATCGAGATTTGTAAGTGACAAAAACACTGAATGCCAAGAGTGTCGAAATTGCGATGTGTGAAATATCGACTGAATATGAACCGTCAGATCAAGAAGTGATCTGGACCATTGATCTGACTTCTTCATGGAGTATCGAGGATCGGGATTTGGAAGTGACAAGAACATTGAACATCAGGAATGTCAAAATAGCGATATGCGAAATCGCGGAATGATCTGAACCGTCAAATCAAGTGTTTATCGGAGGGTTACTGTTCTCTCTCACAGTTAACTCCTCAGTTTCGAATATGTTAGCGAAACGGACTCATGATTGCCGATTAGTTGGCGTTTCAGTTGCTCAGACAGTTGTCATCCTTTTGCCTAAGGAGTTGGGAAGTTGAACCGTCGTGTAGGTGTGTATAAAAGAAGATGAGACAGACTGTGTGAGGTTCGTTGTTCTGTATGAAAAACGAATGAGACTGCAAGAAAGGAAATGGAAGGTGCAATGTAAGATTGAGAATATGCACAGTGGGAGATAAAACTCAAAGAAGAGTAGCAGATAATGAAGAGAACTTGAAGCAGAGCAGAATAATAGAACAAGTTGAAGCAGAGCAGAATGATAGAACAAATTGATGCAGAGCAGACCTACTGAACAGACAAAGGAAGAGTAGAATTGCAGAACAGTTAGAAGAAGACCAGACTTACAGAATAAAGAAAGATTGGTAAGAACTGATTTATCTGTAAAGTTGACTATTTATTTAGTCATTCATATTCTAGGGAGGTTGAGAGGTTCTCGGGAGGACTATTGTTCTCAGAGGTTCAAGTGAGAACTTAAACACAGGAAGTTGTAGCTTCCATCTGGTTGCAGCTAGAGAAACCAGGGTGGCAGGGTGGTGCAAGGGAGAACAAGTGTTCTCTGTTATGCAGGTTGGAGCCTGTGTAACTGGAAGTTGGTGCTTCCATCCAGTTGATGTTGGAACATTAAGGGAGTTGGTGCTTCCTTCTAGTGGGTGCTAGAGAAACCAGAGAGTTGGTGCTCTCAAACAAGTTGGAGCTTGTAAAACAGAGGTAGTAGCCTCACATTGAGTTGGTGCTCAATTATAAATGATGTACAGAACTTAAAAGACTGCCTATCATTTCGAAGAAGAAGAGGTTTTCTCCCTTTATGGGTTTCCTCATGAAAATCTGTCTCTGTGTATATCTTATGTGTGACTGATGGTCTTTACTTTTATTGTCCATATGTTGTATTCTTTTGATGATCACTTGAAGAGAGATTAATAATGTTTTAATAGATTTAAAATTGTTTAAGCTCAATTACAACAGATTCACCCCCCCCCTCTCAGTTTTCTTAGTAATTTCAACAACATCATCTCGACTTCTGTTCTTTGCATGGAAATCCATAAACTGTGCCATACTTTGGCACCTGAACAATCGCTGGAAACGTGGAATTATTATAATATAACAAGGAACTTTGTGAGGCGCCTTATTTGATGCTTTATTGGTTCGATATATACTTATTTGACATTGTGGGCATTCATTTTCTAATGTATATTGTCCATAGTATATGATATGATCATTAGGACATGCATCAATAGCTTGATACTCCATTCCAATTTCATTCATAATCACAAATATTTCTCGATATGTGCGTGGAAAAATACTTGACATCGGTAATAGAAATTCACCTAACAAATATACAAAATTCAAAACAACAAGTCAATGTAAACAATATTTATCATCAATATTGCATCCATACTTTACAAATTAGAAAACAATAGCAATATAGGAAAAAATTGAACCTTTTAAGTATTTGTGAACATACAGGCATAAATAATTAACAAATTAAATACCTTAGTATCTATGTGAGGCATGTGTTTGATAAAACATTCAAAACCTTCAAGTTCACCAACAACAATATAGCAGATAGAAGATTTGTTGTTGAGCCTCCATAAAGAGGTTGACGTGACTTCTTGAGTAGAGGATCAACATCATGACTATCATCCTGGTTGTCCTCATCCATTGGAGAAAATGTGACTTGGATCAATCTATATATCTCATCTTCATGATTTGTATCACTAATGTTATCTCCATCCATATCATCATTAATAACTTGATCAACAACTTCAATATTTTGATCTCGAAGTTCATCACCCTGTAAAGGAGTATTTCTGCTAGTACTTGGCAAATAACTCTCTAGAGGTCGACATTTTGGGGGCATCGTCTATATATTTAAAAACAACATAGTAAAGTTAGTGTGTATAGAAAATATAAAAAAACGATAAGAAATATTACTAAAATTCATGACATGATGACTATTACAAAGAATACATTAAATATTGAATCCTCTTACCAAGGGACGATATTCATATCCCCCTTCAACGTTCCCCTTCTCCCTACAATGTATTTCAACTGTTGTTATTAAAAGTCCTCTTCTTTGTAATCCCCTGCAATCATAGCAAGGGAAATAACATTTTCCATCGCCCCTCGCCTCTAATGCCGCTCTAAAATGAGAAAGCTTCCTGTCATTTTCGTTCATAGTGGCAAATCCTTGTACTGACAAGTAATTTTCTTACCTACACCATACCAAACATTAAGTTGTCAAATTTTTATATTTTAGCTACTTCTTCATGATATTTTAGCTACTCCTTTCGATTATGATATGTTTATTTACAATGACCTACAATTCTCACAATTATATTTTCTAAGACATTTTGACATGCTTTGTTTACTAATATCGATTAACTATTAAGATCGATATGCTTCAATTTGTACTTTAGAGTAGTGTGTACTAAATCACCATGGAAAATAATTACACACCATTTAACGAAAGTGGTCAAAATTTCTCAAACTTGAATCACTCGACACCATACACTAGCCTCTAAGTTGTTTTGTAGAGAAAATGTCAATCTTTGAAATTCACCACAAAAAAACAAATGCCATCCACTTTTCATCCACAATTGGGTTTGGTTGGTTTAAATTATGACAGGTTGACTTGCAACTACATACAATGGTCACAATTGTATTCTAATTACAGTGGTCACGATTTTATTTTCTAAGAAACTTTGGCATGTTCTCATTTTTCATTGTCTGACTAGTAGATTTCTTCATGTTATCGTAGATTTCGTCATGAATTTTTATATTTTAGCTACTCATTAATAGTGTATAAAAAAGTTACATCAATTACAAACTAGAGTTAATCAGTACATCTAGAATTGTGTGTGATTATAAAAAATTGAGAGAAACAACATCACATAAGAATACAATGTTATTACACTAACCTAACCTAATACTAGACTAAAAATATGAAATTAATATATATAGGCACAACATCATAGAAACACAAAAGTTAGAGAGCTAACAAGGTCACTAAAGGATAGGATAAGACCCAAGAGGACTTTTTTTCCACTTTCTATTTCAAACATTAGTCCAATCGGTAAAGTTGTTATGAGTTGGTGGTTTTGTAATAAGGATTAAATTTACGTAAGGAATTGTAGGCTCAAATTGATCTAGATTGATAATGACATCTGTTTTTAACGTTTGAATTGTCTTATTGATGGAGTAATTTTCCCTCTTCTTAAAATACTTCTTCAGAAAATATTTTTCTGGACATTTCACATGCATTTCCATAGAATATACTAACTAGATCCAA
This sequence comes from Picea sitchensis, assembly GCA_010110895.2. Taxonomy (NCBI): domain Eukaryota; kingdom Viridiplantae; phylum Streptophyta; class Pinopsida; order Pinales; family Pinaceae; genus Picea; species Picea sitchensis. Next base: position 45,826 of record SNQJ01S0113832.1, on the reverse strand, counting down.
AAACCAATGACATAACAATTTTGAAATATGGTAATGCACATATAATATATTATCAAGGAAAAAACAAGCTACATGAAATTTCATTTGAACAAAAATTTACAAGTTAAATGAGTATATGTAAATAAATAAATATACTAACCTTGCAAGGTCAAAATCCGAGCTATGTGTCTTATATGGGGTGATTACGGACATGACGGGTGGACATTCAATTGGGCGGACACATGGCCTAGTCTCCTGCCACCTCGTGCCAGCTCAGGCGCACTCAACCTCCACCATCAACTCATGACTTTAACTCCTTGGTCATCACTCCTCATCATTCATTTGAGACTAGTTTGGTTTAATGTGATAGCACCTCTGTTCATGGGAATGTTAATGGTAATGGACTGGATGCAGTCACAGTCCCATCACCCTCCCCCGCTTGGTGGTTTTAGGCCTGCGTTCTGGAGCGCCATGGCTGCAATCGAGCCCTTGGCCTCCAAAGTCTTGGCCGCCTCCAGAAGTTGGTCTAGTATTTTTCCTTTGGCTCGAGCTTCTGCGATGCACTCGACTCTCAAACAAAGGCAAGATAAGTAGATACACGAAGCAAGAAAGAGCAGAGTCTCGACCCCAGTGTTGACTAGCCCCTTTTTGCTCAAGTTTCCTGTGTTTTTTATGTTTTCAGCTAGTATAATTCAAAATCTCTTTGCCCTGCACAACTTCTTAGATCTAGAAATTTCCAGTCTTAGCATAGTCCATATTTCTTGTTTTGGTTTGTACAGTCCAACCAATAGAACTTTGGCCCTGTGTGGCACTCTAGATCCTTTCATTCTATGTTTCTTACAGCTTAGGAATTCTTGCATGGACATGATGAATTTTACAGCCATGTGGTAGCATTGGTTTCCCACTAGGGCAATGTTGTCGCAGCCTCCTATGATAGCATGAAAGATGTAATTTTTCCATTGTGCAGGTTTTAATACAAATCCTAACTTACAAAAAAACAAATCTAAGCTATGTAGATCGAGAATTGTATTTGTTCAACTGGTGGGTGATGGAAAAAATAAATAGCTCAAACAAAATCCACAAACAGTGTCGCAACTATAGCAAATGTGTCAAAAAGTCTCTTAAAGTCAGGCATATATAGATCGATTATCGTTGATATAGCAACGAAAATGCATGAGTTGACCCGCAAAAATTCAACTAGTCGTTGCAAGCCACGTGTGTTAACAGGTGCTTTTGAGGTAGGCAATACTCATCGCTATAGTGATGAACTTTCATGGCAATAGTGATGATAATCACACCCAATTTAATAAAAACATGAAAAAATAGAAATGTGGAAAAATTTCGTGGAATAATCCTCCCATATGTAGTAGTGTAAGATCTACGGAAAATTAGTTTTCATAGTCTAATATTTCATAATATTATAATATCTATTGTGATGAACTATTCTAGTGGAATATCCACAACAATTTACAGATCATATTGGTATCAAAGCAATTTTATTTGGGGTATTTGTGGAAATTTGTGGGATCCAAGAATTGTATTAAGATGAAATTCATAGAACCCTAACCATGGAGGATGAGTCTATTTACAACAACACTTGAGATCCAGTAGAAGAAAGATTTGTGAGGCTAGAAGAAAAAGTCAATGATATATCTCACAATATGACCCTCCTCATGGTGGCTCTAGAAAAAAATCTAAGACCATTTGGGGAGGTTGGAGGCTCTAAATTAGATATCAGATTAGAGGGGAAACCCAATAGATAATGAAGACCCAAAAAAGGAGTGGAGGAAAGAGAAACCAAGTTCTAGTGCCATTACCCCTTCAGAATCTTTATTTAAATTAAAGTGAAAGTGGATATCAATCCATACCAAGGTGAGATCAATGCAGTAAAGTTGAATCATTGGTTGCAACAATCAGAGGTCTATTTCAGTGTTCACAATATAGATTAGGAGAAAAATATTTCATTTTCCCGACTGAAATTAGAGGGGCCATGCATTAACCTGGAGGGAAAGCCACAAATAGACACTTGGGATGGAGGGTTATCTATTAGTAACTAAGTGGGAGGATTTCAAAACCCTATTTATGTCCCAATTATACCATATCGGGTGTGTAGAGGACCAATGGATACATTGCCATTACTTTGGGAAAAAGGAAAGGGCAAAGTGTGCACAAGTACACCATCAAATTCAAAAATATGGCTATCATGTTATATATCTTCCAAGAACCCAAATGCACACCTCAAGTATTTGGGGGATCTACACAGTCATTTTCAATAGCAAGTGATGCTTTTCAAGCCCAAGACAATTAATGAGGCTTGTGTGTAATCACAATATCTGGAAAATATAGGCCACAAAAAAGGACAGCCAAGTGGTTCCAAATAGAAAGAGAAACAAGATGTTTCCAAGGAGGGAAAAAAGAAGCGGAAAAGGAAAGACAAGAAGATGCCAACCACTACACATCAGTGAAATGATCCAAGTAACCACTGTAACCATTTCAATATTGATGGTCACACGGAAGAAAAGTGTTGGAAAATACATCCAAAATGAACCCTAAGAACCGTAACAAGGATGCCAAGAAGAAGAACCTTCTAGCCACAAATTCAAGTAATCAGGTAGAGAGCATCTCAGATGTGGATGAGAATATTTCTTGTACTTAAGTGAAGAAGGAGGTAAATTTGAGTAGCTTTCATTGCAAGGAAGAGAAGGAGATGAAAAAACTCTTCCATATCAAGATCTGGGTCAATAAGACCAAGGTAGATGCTCTATTCGATTCTAGTTCATGGTCCAATCTCATAGCAACCGATTTGGTTAGCAAGCTTGAGTTGGAGGTTCATGATCATCCTAGCCCATATCCATTGGGGTGGGTAAACAAGGATGCATAGATCAAGGTAACAAAACAATGTAAGATTAAATTTGTTGTAAGTGTATTTTAAATTTGTTGTTATATATAGTACCCCTTGACATGTGTAGAGTGGTGTTTGGAAGCCCCTATATGTATACGAGGGATACAATCTGCATGAGGAGATCAAAATAATACATATTGATCAATGATGGGAAGTCTTTCATCATCAATGCACATAAAGTTAAATCGAAGATCTCACTGAAAAGTGCCAACCAAGCCAAAAAGTTGATTAGTTCAAGGAAGAAGTATGTTTTTCTTTTCTTATGAGAAAATTAGTTGGGTGATGAATCGATGAGAGAAAATGATCCCTAAAGGGATGTATTAAAGGAAAAAAACATAAGTTGGAGGAGTTTCTACAAGCATACAGAGGAGTGTTCCAAGAGCCTAACGTGCTACCACATAAGGGGTAAGTGGAGAAAGAGATACAGTTGTTGCTTGACTCCCCATTACCTAATATTGGGCTATATAAACAATCAGTTCGAAAAGCAGACGAAGTGAAGAAATAGTTGCAAGAGCCATTGAAGTAGGGATTAATTTAACCAAGAACCACACCTTGTGCATCATCTATTATCATAGTACCCAAGAAGAATGGGGCATGGTGGATTTGTATAGACTACAAGGATTTGAACAAGATTACACTCAAGAATCAATACCTTCTATCTGTGATCAATGATTTGTTAGACCAATTGCAACATACCAAGTACTTCATGAAATTGGATCTTAAATCAAGATACCACCAAGTACGTGTCAAAGAATAAGACAACTAGAAGTCTTCCTTCAAGACAATAAAATGTTTGTATGAATGGTTGGTCATGCCATTTGGTTTATGTAATGCACTAACTACATTTATGAGACTGATGAATGATACATTACACCCATATTTAGATTCATTTGTTATAGTGTAATTGGATGGTATATTGGTTTATAGCTCTATATAGGAGGAGCACATCTCACATCCTATGCAAGTGTTAGAGGCTCTGAAAAGGCACTAGCTGATGGCTAAGCTCAATAAATGTGAGTTTTCTCAGTAGTCATTGGTGTATTTGGGGTATGTGATCGGTGGAGGGTAACTCAAGATAGATCCTGCAAAGATGGAGACCATAATAAAATGGCCAATTCCTACTAATGTCACTAACGTTATGAGCTTTGCTGGGGCAAAAAAATATCTAGAAAAGTTCATAACATCATTTTCAGTAGTAGCTACACCACTCTATGCCATAACAACAAGTGGTAATATTTTCCAGTGGGGAAAGAATCAACATAAATATTTTGATGAGCTAAAATGAAAGATTATTCAAACACCATTTCTCACATTACCTAACTTGCAGAAGACTTTTGAAGTGGACATATGCAAGTGGGTATGCTATGGGAGAGGCTTTTATGCAAGGAGGTAAGTTGGTATGCTATCATTACAAAAATTTTCATGGGGGAGTCTTAAACTAACCTACATATGAAAAGAAACTCTATGAAATGGTTCAAGATGTTAAGAAGTGGAAGTACTATATGATGGGAAAGGAAACCATTATCCACACAGATCACCAACCATTGTAGTGTTTGTAGTCCCATAGTAAGCTTCAATAAACCAGACATTATAAGTGGATAGATTTTTTCCAATAATTTCATCTGGCCATGAAGTGTAAGAAGGGAATCTCTAATAAGTTGAAAAACATTCTTTCAAGGATACCCACATCCAAGATTATAGCTTTGTAAACTCTTATGCAATGGATCTTTTTACCCGTGATGCATATAACAAGGTGTTTCAACAACTATAGGACCAAATTCATGTACAAGAAGGTGATGACAAGGTTAACTATCATTTCAAGAATGGGTTAATTTATGAGGTAGACAAGCTATGTTTCCCTAAAGGTACAATATTGCAACTTATTAGAAAGGATCACACCTCCAAGTTTGCAAGACATTTTCGTGTTGGGAAGACAGTTGTTAACTAGAAAGGGTATGTGTACTAGCCCAAAATGCAAGAAGATTTAGCTCGGTATATTAGAGGATGCATACTTTGTTGTACCAATAAGCCTAGTAATATAAATAAATGTCTATACCATGCCTTACCTATAATCGCTTGACCTTAGGGAAGAATTTCCATGGAATTTGTGGGTGTTTTTTCAACAACCATGAAGGGACATGACTATCTTTTGTGGTAGTTGATAGGTTCAACAAGATGTGCATTCTTATGCCTTGTAAAAGGACCATTAGAGGACAAGAAGTATAAAACAATTTATTTGTACAAGTCTAGGTGCACTTTGGGATACCAAGGAGAATCATCTCAGACACAGATACTAGATTTCTCAATGCCTTTTGGACTACACTTTGGAAGAAGATGGACACAAAGTTGAAGAGATCTACAAAATTCCATCCACAGATAGATGGGTAGATAGTTCAAGTAGTCAACAGGATGTTGGTACAACTTTTGAGGGATTACAATTAGAAGCATCCAAAGGCTTGGGATGAAAATATGATCTACATTCAACACTCTTATAACAGAGCAATCAATACTTCTGCCGGTAAGTCACATTTTGAAACTTGCTTCAACTATTTTCTACCTTCACCCTTGGATGTTGTATATGGATAACAAGGAGGAGTGAGTGAAGACATATAGGAGAAGCATTGAAAGTAGATAAATTTGTTGAAAAGATTAGATAGATCCATTTGCAAGTACAAGAGATGTTGAAAAAGTCACATGAAAAGTATAAGGCTAGACATGATCAAGACAAAACCGAGAAGTTATTCAAAGTGGGAGATAGAGTTTGGTTACAGCTAAACAAGGAAATACTATAAGGTCATGGTAAGAAGATCAAGTATCTACGGTATGGCCCTTTTGAGGTACTGGAGAAGGTGGGAGATAATGCTTGCAGACTTAGTCTACCACCATACATGTGCATTTACTCAGTTGTGAATGTGGAGAATTTGAAACTCTATGAGTCTTCCATGTTGGATTAGGAGGTGGAGCAGGTCCTATCTACCATAGAGGACTTAGCACTAGAAGCTTAGGCAGAGTTGGAAGAATACATAGTTTTGTATAGGAAGTCCAAAACTACAAGGCAGGGGCAAGACAACCTTTGGAAAATTGGGTTGAAATGACAACTTCCAAGAAAAGAAAAAGGGTACCTTAGGGAGAAGGTAGAGGAAATATTTCCTCACCTTATTTAGTAAAAATTTTGGGGACCAAAATTCTCCCTAAATGAGGAGGTATGATTTGGAATAGATTATCATATAATTTTTCATCTATCTTGGTAATTTCTAGGTGGAAAAATTGGAGGAATTGGCTTACATGGCCCATTTTAGAGGCAGGNATAGGAGAAGCATTGAAAGTAGATAAATTTGTTGAAAAGATTAGATAGATCCATTTGCAAGTACAAGAGATGTTGAAAAAGTCACATGAAAAGTATAAGGCTAGACATGATCAAGACAAAACCGAGAAGTTATTCAAAGTGGGAGATAGAGTTTGGTTACAGCTAAACAAGGAAATACTATAAGGTCATGGTAAGAAGATCAAGTATCTACGGTATGGCCCTTTTGAGGTACTGGAGAAGGTGGGAGATAATGCTTGCAGACTTAGTCTACCACCATACATGTGCATTTACTCAGTTGTGAATGTGGAGAATTTGAAACTCTATGAGTCTTCCATGTTGGATTAGGAGGTGGAGCAGGTCCTATCTACCATAGAGGACTTAGCACTAGAAGCTTAGGCAGAGTTGGAAGAATACATAGTTTTGTATAGGAAGTCCAAAACTACAAGGCAGGGGCAAGACAACCTTTGGAAAATTGGGTTGAAATGACAACTTCCAAGAAAAGAAAAAGGGTACCTTAGGGAGAAGGTAGAGGAAATATTTCCTCACCTTATTTAGTAAAAATTTTGGGGACCAAAATTCTCCCTAAATGAGGAGGTATGATTTGGAATAGATTATCATATAATTTTTCATCTATCTTGGTAATTTCTAGGTGGAAAAATTGGAGGAATTGGCTTACATGGCCCATTTTAGAGGCAGGGCCCAGTTTGGAAAATTGGGGTCCAAAACATTATGAAGCCATTTTGAAGCATTATATTGTAAATGGTATTTTTTGGGTTTATGTCATATAGAACTTGCACACACATCCTCAATGGTGTTCTACATGCAAATACTTTTCCCATGGTGAAAATATCACCTTAGTCAAGCTCATATGTGAAAGTTATGTCTCTCGTAAGTTGACCTACCTTGTTGACCACCATGTCACGAGTAGATGCCACATCGACCCCCATTACTTACACATGTGGGGTTAGTCACGTGTGGAATTTCAAGAAGATTCTAGAAGGTCCAAACCTTATCACTAATTGAAGGTTGAGGATGTAAAACTCTAAACCTAGATGACTATCGAGTTATGTTGAATACTGGGTTGCTAGTAGGAGAAAGGAATCCACTCTTTAGCATTGTATTTGTTACATAGTTGAGAAAAGCATCTAGGAGTAGTATTTTGAGAGCACAACAGAGGAGGAAAATATTTTGTGGCAGCCATACAGGCCATAGTGTCAAATGAAACTCCACAGTGAGTGCCTCTTTCTTTGTATTTGCATTTCCATTACTGAAAAAGAGAGCAAAGCATAGTCCTCACCTTCTAGTTGTGGTTTCTCCCGTATTGGGTTTCCCAAGATAAATATTGTGTTCATTTGTGTGGGATGGTGTGTACATGTATATGTTTTTTCATTTTAGTATTTCAGTTATTTCATAAATCCAAGTAAAGCTAGTTGCACCGAGAGGTGCTCTAGAGTCCAAGTATGGGAGAGATGTTCATGTAACATAACACATTAAAATAAAAACAAAAATAAAAATAAACATTAATAAAAATTTATGTAGGATCCATTATATATATACTTTGAATGAATAACAACCAACCTAGATTCATTTAATTCCAAATGTATCAAACTCTGAGAGGGATCAAATCTCTCGAGGTGAAAACCTTTTTTAGAGTGAAAAACTCGAGGAAAGGTTAAAGTCTTGGACCTATAGTGATTTGATACCTCTAGTCGTTGGTAGCTCGTAATTACCAGCTTAGATCCAGAGTTAAATGGATCTAGGCTAGTAATTAAAATTCAATTTGCATACTCTAATATTTTATAATATTATACGATTTGTTGTGACAGACTATTCCAGTGGAATATCCATGGTAGTTTACAAATCATTTATTCATAGACAAATCTTCCTAGAACACACACATAAGTGCATATTTTACACAACTATTTTTAATTAGTGCAATTTCAAAAATGACAAAAAAAACATATTTTTCCTTCAAAAATAAGAACAAAGTAGTAAAACATTATTAAAAATATTACTTAGAATCTTGTATATTTGTTTTTGGAAAACTAATAATTTAATATTGAAAATATTGGTATCCACAAAAGTCATTAATTGCACAGAGAGTAGCTAGGTGCTTTAAAACCAACTATGGAGGAGATGTTGAGGTGTTGAGGTGTTAGGTGATTAATAAAAATAAAGTCAACTTAATTTTTAAAAATAACAATAATAAATAAATAATAATAATTAAAGTCCACTTAATTAAAAAATATTTATAAAATAAATAAATAAACTTAAATAATAAAAAAAATTACACCTTAAAAAATTAGATCTAAACTGGTTGAAAAATTAGATCTAAACTGGTTGATTAAGCATTCCCACATATTTAAATATAATAAATTATTAAGTAATGATTAAAAAAATCATAAAAAAAATTGTAAAGAAGAAAGTAACAAAGTTTTTAACAAATCATATTATTAAAAATTGAAATTCCAAATATAAATATAAATTATGATGAGAAAAAGTTGAATAATCAATAAAACAAATATTTGTCAATTAAAAATAATAATAATGCATCTTCATAAATGGATCTAGGCTGGTAATAACCCATTTTCATAAATGGATCTAGGCTGGTAATTAAAAATCAATTTGCATACTCTAATATTTTATAATATTATACGATTTGTTGTGACAAACTATTCCAGTGGAATATCCATGGTAGTTTACAAATTATTTATTTATAGACAAATCTTCCTACAACACACACATAAGTGCATATTTTACACAACTATTTTTAATTAGTACAATTTCAAAAATGACAAAAAAAACATATTTTTCCTTCAAAAATAAGAACAAAGTAGTAAAACATTATTAAAAATATTACTTAGAATCTTGTATATTTGTTTTTGGAAAACTAATAATTTAATATTGAAAATATTGGTATCCACAAAAGTCATTAATTGCACAGAGAGTAGCTAGATGTTTTAAAACCAAGTATGGAGGAGATGTTGAGGTGTTAGGTGATTAATAAAAATAAAGTCAACATAATTTTTAAAAATAACAATAATAAATAAATAATAATAATTAAAGTCCACTTAATTAAAAAATATTAATAAAATAAATAAATAAACTGAAATAATAAAAAAAATTATACCTTAAAAAATTAGATCTAAATTGATTGATTAAGCATTCTCACATATTTAAATATAATAAATTATTAAGTAATGATTAAAAAAATCATAAAAAAAATGATAAAGAAGAAAGTAACAAAGTTTTTAACAAATCATATTATTAAAAATTGAAATTCCAAATATAAATATAAATTATGATGAGAAAAAGTTGAATAATCAATAAAACAAATATTTGCCAATCAAAAATAATAATAACCCATCTTCATAAATATTATATGGAAGTAATTTTAAAAAATATTAAAATTTAATATAAATACTAAGTAAAAATGAACTTTAAAGAATTGGTTAAAATAAAGAATTAAGAATAAAATTAAAAAAAAAAGATAATCTAAACCTAAATAAGGTTAAAGGCAAACTTTGAATATATAATTTTTTTATATATTTCAAATAATTAAGAATATATATTATTTTATAAAGGGATATTCATTGCTATTAATTTGGTTATTTTAAATATATAATTTTTTTATATATTTCAAATAATGAAGAATATATATTATTTTATATAGGGATATTCATTGTTTTTAATTTAGTTGTTTTTTTAGTTATTATATATAATATGTTGACCTTGATGCAAATTGTGTTGTGTTTGCATTAATTTTGTTATTTTATTTTCATTTAGTTTAAAATGGTATGAGAGTATTTTTTTACATGTGATTTTTGGATTTTGTACATAAAATTTTATAGTAAAGACTCACGTTTAGATGGAGAATAATATGAAGAATGAATTACAAAGTCACATTGAAGTGTTTAAGAAAGAAGTTATCAATATAAATAGAAAATTTGAAAATATGTAAGAATAAATGACATGTATGGCTTAGTTACTACATATTTTGAGAAAATTTGTCACAACATTATAGATGTGTATCCTTTAAAGAACCCTTGGAAGCCATTCTAACCTCAAATCGAGCAGGGAAGGTGTGTAACTCTTGGAAGTCATTCTAACCTCAAATTGCGCAGGGAAGGTGTGGTTGCATATACAAGTTGGGATATTCTCTTTGAGTGGAGACTAGGGTGGAAATTCCTCCATGCAATGGTCAAGTGGATGTTTTTAACTCAATGATTGAATGAGATACTTCAATTCCTATTATAAAGTGCAACAATATATAAATAAAGACAAAGTTTCCTCTACAAAGTTGGGCATGTATGAAGAAGTATTTTTATAACAGGAGAATTTGTGTGATTGTAGGTAGACATGATTCAGTGCCACCTAATCCATGATATGGGATAATTTCAAAATCACTATGAAGGACAAATTCTATATCATTATTTATTGAAAAGAGAAATAATAATTGTTGCAATGATTGTGATGGAAGTTTAATCAAACCATTGATTGCTACATCTATTGGCATGTTTTCAGGCAGATGTGCTTGTCATTGATGGCAAGATCAGAGTATGCAGCGATGGAAAAACAGGGACAACGTAAGTTCAGAAGAGATAGTGCAAAGGTGCACGAAGAGTGCAAGAGTGTGCTTGTTTATGTGATGGAAAACAAGCAGGCAGGGAAGATTAGCAAGGCAGGGATAATTGCATGGAAAGATCAGAAGCATAAACTCCATTTTGGAGTTTCGTATATCGGGCATTAGAGGAGTCAAGGAAGCAACTCACGACAAGAATGCCAAAACGACGAAATGCGAAACGTCAGAATATGTTGATCCGACTCCATTTCGGAGTTTCGGATACTGGGAGATTGAGAAGTCAAGAGTTGAGACTCGTCAACACAGGAGTCCCGGAGTTGCGAAATCCGGAATCCCAAAATCCCGAAAGAGGCACTTCAACAAGATTTTTACAGACAGGGAAATAACTCCATCTCGGAGTCCCGGATACCAGGAGTTGAAGTGTCAAAACACTTCACCACAAGAGTCCTGGAATCGCGAAATGGGAAACGCTGAAATCCAGAAAGCAAGAGACAGTTTCAGATACCGAAGTTTCGGATACCAAGAGATGGAGGAGTCAAGTGTCGAGACTCCTCATCATAGGAGTCCCGAAGTTGTGAAGTGAAAAAAGCCGAAAAGTTGATCTGACTTCATTTTGGAGTTTCGCAGACAGGGACTTGGAAGTGTTGAGAACATTCACATCAAGAATGTCGAAATCGCAATATGCGAAATCGCAAAGTGATATGGGTCGATAGATCCAGGAGGAGAATGTGACAAACCACGACAGAAAGGACAGGTGGAAGACTATGACACGTGGCACGATCAGACAATGACAAGTGTCGAGTTGATTAGGCATTTCAGGCCATTGGAAATCACAATTTTGAGTGACACGTGACAACCACTCCGATCATGACACGTCATCGAGTGACGCAAGACTGACCTCACTCCGGGAGTTCTTGCTTCAGGAGTTTTAACTCCATCACTCCCCCAAAGTCTTGAAGGATGAAGTTCTGGGGTAGAGGATAGTTGTCCGATCACCACAGATTGTGGACCGTTGATCTGAAGATCGAAGAGATGTAGAGAAGAGCTCGAATCGGCAAGCTCCATTTCAAATTTTTGGGGATCACGACATGGAGCATCAAGATATCTCATCACAAGAATTGCGAAATCGCGAAATCCCGAAAGGCAAAATTGCGACATGGACTGGGTGCCTCGCAACAAGATTTTGCGACATGCGAAATCGCGAAAGGTCGAAATGAAAAATGCCAAAATGATAGGAGCTAATACAGACAAGCTCCATTTCGGAGTTTCGAGGAATGGGACATGGAGTGTAACAAAATGTTCACCACAGGGATCCCGATATGCCGAAGTGCAAAATGGAGAAATGAATGCCAGAGTCTATCCAACGGTGCAGATGAATTTGAATAAGATCGGAGGGCTACTATTGCACTTTAGAGTGTAACTACTAGAAACAACTGATGGTTTCTGCTAGAGGATGAGCTCGTCTATGACAGAGAAGACGAAGAGTCTCAACTGCCAGAGAAGCTGAGGAATCTCAGTATAACACCCAGTGATGATGGATGCGTAGGAAACTGCCAAAGAAACTGAAGAGTTACCATGATGATCAGGCAGAGCACTCAAAATGAGCAGGAGATGCAGAACATAGAGAGACAACATGGCACACAAGAGTGAGGCGGTGGTATTACGGAGTGGTAGTGAAGACCCCGATGTGGTGGACATTGGCGGGGGTAGAGCATGTAGGAGAAAGGAGTAGAGGGGATGCAAAAGGAGCATAGAGATTATAAGAATGCAGAAGAAAGAAGAGAGAGGTGTCATTGCTGTGATGTGGGATAGACAAGTGAAGAAGGAGGGAGAACGCAGCAGAAGATATGCACAGCAGAGGAATGGTGCATTAAATGGACATGGCATACAGTGCATAGATCGAGAAGGACATAAAGTGTAGAGGAGTGTGTAGAAGACACGGATGCAGACAGAGAAACACAGTGTAGCAGAACAACGATGAGACCGGTAAGCCATTGAAGAACTTTATGTCGTTGTAATAAGTTTTAGTAACAAAGATTGATATTTCAGGGTGGTAGGAAGGTGCTAGGGAGGACAGTTGTCCTCAGTGGTTCAAGTGGGTGCTTGAACGCAGGGAGTTGTAGCTTCCATATGGGTGTAGCCAGAGAAACCAGGGTGGCAGGGTGGTGCAAGGGAGAACTGTTGTTCTTTGTTTTACAGGTTGGTGCCTATATGATCAGATGTTGGTGCTTCCATCCAGTTGGTGCTGGAACACTTGGGGAGTTGGTGCTTCCTTCTAGTTGGTTCTAGAGAAACCAAGGGAGTTGGTGCTTCCTTCTAGTTGGTGCTAGAGAAACCAGAGAGTTGGTGCTCTCAGCAAGTAGCAGCTTGCAAAACAGAGGTTGCAGCCTCATTATGAGTTGGTGCTCATATGTATGATAATGTAAAGAATGTAAATATTATTTATCATATAAAGAAGAAGATATTTTTACCCTCTATGGGTTTCCTCAAGAAATATATGTCTCTGTGTATCTCATATGCGTGACCGATGCTGAATGTGCTATTACTTATTTCCCTGCATTATTGTGATTGTCATTGAGTGCTTTGTAAAGAGTTTAAAATAAGCATAATTGTTTAAGCAAGGTAACAATTGATTCACCCCCCGCCCCCCCTCTCAGTTGTCCAACAACATCTAATAATTTAATCACTACACCATTCAACTTAGAGTGATGTATGAAGAACATGGATGATTTTAAGGATGAAAATTTATTTTCAAATCTAGAAACTTTAGCGAATCTTACTAATCCTTCATATGCCAACTATAAATGTTTGGCGATATTTTTGTAAAAAATATTCAAATTTCTATGGATTTTATGTATTTTGTATAAAATTTTGGCGATTTTTAAGGTAAAATAACTTTATCCTATAAAATTTAGGCGAATCATTTTTAGAATGATGAATATTGTTTTGGGAAAAACCATGGAAAATTAGCCCATGAGAGAAATTTAGCCCCTAAAATCATCCTTGAGAAGAATCAAAGTTGGTCACCAAGCTCATTGTAGAGTTGATCATGACAATTCAAAAGGAGCTTGAGATGTTTAACATTCATACTATAGAAGATTCCTATTGTAAAGATAAATTAGAAACGCTTTGAATAATTGGAGGAAGACCACTGACATTGATGACATTATATAGGAAAAATGAAAATTGTTGCAAAAGATGACATTCTAAAGAAGCCATTTAGTGGGACTATACAATAGAAAAATGATTTCAAAATTCTAATGGAAGGACAATGTGTTGCATCAAATAATAATAATGCATCTTTCTTAATTATTGCAAACACATAATGCATCTAAAGGGAGATTGTTGGAGACTACATTAAAAGATGAACTATAAATCTATATAGATATAAAATTAAGACAAAACATAATAGTACATGATTATATAATAGAAGGAATTTCCTTATAGTCAGTGTTCCATCCTATTTACATGAAGTTCATTAAATTGTTTTTCATTAAGATCCACATAAATAAGGAGCATGTCAATGTAAATTTTGGTACTAGTAACTAGCAATATTTCATCTCAAAAATGATAGTGAGTAGGCATGATCTACCTACAATTCTACATCATGAAACCTACTCCTCGGTTGGCTAAACAAGCACAAGGATTTATGTGTTTAACAAAAATGCAAGGTTGATTTTCCCTTCTCAATCGATTTCATTTTCAAAATAGAGTTCAACTATGTTTCATTGGGTGCATGTGGTGTCATTTTTGTCAATCCATACCTATAGGTTTGAGTTGTTATCTATTGATGGTGCAACGACTAGTATTCATTAATCAAATATGGCCAAGATTATTCAACGATATTTTATAAATATTTAATTCCCTTAGAGTTGGTTTATGTAACTGAAGCTTAGAGATTGAACAAAGCCTAAGGATGGTTTATATCACTTGTTTCATGATCAAAGAAGGAAGAACTAGTTGCACTTTTTAATTGGTCCCAAAAATTCAAAGACTTGTTGCCTGCAATGGTTTCAACATGAAATAGTAGTTAGATGAGTAGAAGTAGTTGGACAAGCTATTATAATGTTATATTTTAATTTATTTCAAGAACATGCCAATGGGATGCCTCCAAGCCATTCAATGGAACATGGGATTGACCTATATTAAGTAGTTGTTATGTCAAATAAGGTGTTGTATGAGACTTCATTGTTAAAAAATGAAGAGATCAAAATGTAGATTTAGGATTTGTTGAATAAATAACACATTCATCCTAAACCATCATTTTGTAAATTTTTCATTGTTTTAGTATCAAAGACAAATTACACATGGAAAATGTTCATGCACTATTAACTTCTTAATTTTTGAATCACCATTAAAGATTAGTATCTATTGTAACATATTGATATAGTAATCCTAATATGATATATGTATAATAAAATGTAGATATAAATAATAGAGTAGTTTAATAGTGAATTTACAAAGATGATATCTTATTAGAATCACAACATTAATCTTATCTATGAGCTTCAATTAAATTGATATAAAATTGATGTCAAATATCTTCTCCTCTACCTTTTAGTCTTATCCATTTATGTTGGACTTTATTTTTCTATCACCTACCTTGATTTACATAAAAGTAGTTTTTATTATGAATAACAAAACATATTCATGCAAATAAAATTACACAAATCTCTGTAAAAACATACTCATAATATTAAAAACCATTTAACTTATCTAAGTAGGAACATGACAAGCCCAAGAGACTCAAGAAACATCAAATATGTGCAATTGCATATCCATTAGGTTTTTTATAAAGTAAATTTTAGTTGATATATTTTATTTTAAATATATGTTGAATATTATTATTTTTAAATTTATTTGAATTTTAATTTTAATATAATATTTAATTTTGAAATTGTTTATGACTTATTTATTGGTTTAATATATATGTAGTGGTAATGAAAATATATAATTAAAATTTTAGTTATCAAATGCATATGAAATATATAAAATTTATTGAAATTCATTTAAATAGTTAATATAATAAATTGAAATACAATATATAACAGTAATGTTGATGAAAAAAACATAAGTTCAAGATTTTGATTATGATATATAATTTACAAAATTTTATAATTTTCTCCAAAATCTTATAATTTACAAAATTTTATAATCTTCTCCAAAGACTTTGGAGAAAAAGATAAAGTTCATTACACCAAAATTCATCATAAACCCAACTATCTGCACTTCCCTGTAAATCTTCATGTAAATCTTCAAAATTTTGCAATCTTTCATAAACTTCACTTATATCTATCATAGATGTTGTTACAACTTCTATATTTGAATTTGCTTTCCTAATGTTATCTAAATTGGCCAATACCATTGGACAATTGTATATTCTTATTTTCTGAAGTGTTTTGAGCTTCATATAACTCATTGGCATCATTTTTAATACTGGACATTTCATCAGAGTAAATATTTTAAGAAAAGGCATTGCACTTTCCTCCACTATTGGCAACTCCTCTAATACCTCCAACTCAACAAGTGATAGTATCTCCAAGGAAGGAAATGCACCTTTTTCACTAAATTCTTTGGGATACGTTTTTAACTTCAGACAACAACGCACTATATCCAATTGTCTTAAGCTCTTAAGCATATGCAGTGGAGGAAGTGCCTCTAACATATGCAACTCCCACAATCGAAGATGAGTCAAATTTTGAAATTCAAGAAAATCCATTTTAACCACAAGACGGCAATTTAACATGAGTCTTTTCAACTTTGACATATTATTCATGTCATGCGGTGGACCTGCCATCTCTGTGAGTGTCAATTCAAGTGTCTCCATGTTAGCAAGTTTCCCCAGTGTCCCCTCACTAATTGTTTGTCCGTTATTCTCTAAATATAAGCTTTTGAGTTGTGTTAACCTGCCCAAATCATCAATGGAAGCCACTGTTGGGCATCTATGCTTTGCTTTGTGTTTTCTCCACAGACTACGGCAGTTACTCATGTACAAGTACTCCAAAGACGTGAGGCCTGATATACCACATGGCAGACATTGCAAATCATCAGAGTCGTTAAGGTCTAGATACTTTAAAGATCTCAACTTATGAATAGCAGATGGTAGTTTTGTGATTCCAGATCTGGAAAGAATAAGGATTTGAAGATTCACAAGATTTGTGAGAGATGCAGGCAGCCTTTTCAAAGGGACGTGTGCTAAATTTAAGAACACCAGCTGTTTCAAACAGCCCACACTCTCCGGCAATGATTGGAGGGACGTCCAACTCAAATCTAGAACCTTAAGATTAATCATACCCCCAATCAGCCTTCTTGGAATTTTTATAATATTATTGTTTCCAACAATCAGTGAGCAAATTTCCGGAGAGCTCAATGACTGGGGAAGCGAAGTCAATTTGTTGCTGTTCAACAAAATCCGAGTCCGTCCTGAACATTCATTTCCCTTTAATGTTGTCAAAGCCTGACCTGCACCGCAGTAGAAGTTTTCTTCTTGCTCAGCAATCTGAACTGCCAAATCACGCAGGACGTCATGTATCCTAAACCATAAAACGCGCCCATCCACGTCTCTCCCAATGGGTTCGATCAAACAACGATCGGCTAAAATGTTGACGTATATTCTTCCCATCTGGAATGGGTCATCGCCACGCTGATCTTGCAGCTTCTTCGTTGCAAGCAGTCCTTCTCCTATCCACAATGGAATCGCCTCGTCCACCTGAACAATATAGTCTTCTAAGAAGGCAGCTAAGTAAAGAAAGCACATTTGCAGATTAACATCATAGAAACTGCCCAGCGCATCGTAACTCAACCTTAGGCAATGATGGAGAGCTTCTTTGTCTTGGCTAGGCAACCTTCGGGCTGCTAACTGCCACTCATATTCACTAGTAACCCCTGCCATTGCTCTCCCGACTGCTTTGATTGCAAGAGGAAGCCCTCCACACTTGGCGCAGACAATCCTGGCTGTTGCTTCGTGGATGTTTGGATGCGTCCCGGCCGTCGACGGAAAAGCATAATAAGCAAACAACCGCCAGCTATCATCCGCGATCAAATCCTCCATTGTGATTATGTACTTCTCTTCAACTCCTATTTCTAACAATGCTCTGCGATTCCTTGTACTCACAATAACTGTGGAGATGGAAGAGTCGGTTAGCCGGAGTAGACCCAATTCCTCCAGCAATTTTGCACCCTCTTCCCATAAATCATCCAATATCAGGGCAAACCTCTTTCCCTGCAATCTCTCATTCAACCATATTTTTACAGCTTCTTGGTTAATATTTTTGCCACGATCTACGTTTGTTTGCATGGCTATTTGTGCAGAGAGCTCGTTGCGAAGACTTGGAATAGACGGACACTGAGAAACAGTAAGCCAAAGCAATAATCCATCGCTAAAAAGATCTCTTACCCTTTTATTGTTGAAGAGTGTCTTCAGAAGCAGAGTTTTTCCGGAACCACCCTTGCCTACCACGCCAATGCGCAAGAAGGGAGAATTAGCCGCTTCATCGATGACTAACTTTTCGAGTCTTGCAAAAACATTCTCCTGTCCCACAATAAGGGGTTCGTTGATGAATAATCCGGTTGAAGCAATTAGAGACTGGGAAGAAGTTGCAGATGTACTCGCTGAAGAAGAAGCCAAGGTTTGGACGCTGTCCTTAATCTGCCCAAGTTCCACTCGGAGCACTTGAGTTTGTCCCGCTGTTTGGGCCAAGTTAACCAAAGGAGCCAGTTGGAGATGTTGGGTGATTTCTGAAATCAGAGAATTGATAGTTCTACTCGTTTTATAACGTGAAATAACGTCATAAAATGGTTTTGTGCAGCGTTGCGCCACTGCTGACGCTCGTCGGAGAAGCGTATCCAACTTCTTAAGCCAATTATTAACAGCTGAAGCACCCTTATKGTCGCTCTGACAACTGGAAATTTTCTTCTTATTTAGTTCCAGGCGGTCTTGCTGGATGACCTTGATAATAGGCTCAATTTCCATTACCAGATCTTTCAGATTGGCCAATTCTTTCTGGCAGCGRAGTGCAATGTTAATGTGCCCAAGAATTTGGCAGATTGTCATCTCTATGCCCACACCAACAAATCCAGAAACAAAACCAGGATCAGGCATGATATAATTTCTCTACAAGAACAACAATATATGCAATCCCCTTTATAACRCAACAAAAACACCCACAAGATCCGACCGGTAAAATATATATTCAAAAATCTCAAAATGATAATTTATTTTCCCTTCACTCGACTGGTGAATCAATAATACTAAACTCTACAAAAGCAAAGCCTTCATGGAGCTAACCAGAATATGTGCAACTAAAAGCCAACCCAAGATGATGGTGATCACTAATGCAGAAGTTTTCGTAACCTCTATCCCACACATACAGTTGTGCAGAGCACTGCATATACTTATACCAGTATTTTTTCAAATTTCAATACTACAAATAAAATGGAGGAAGCTTGTGCAAATGGAGGAAGCTTGTGCTAGCGAAAAATGCGCAGCCACCTACACCCGTGGTTTTCAAGAAAATAGTTCTCCTTCCTTGCTTAACACTTAATTCTCTCGACACAAATACTTAATTCTTCTTTATCAAATTGAATGTGTGTAAATGGGTTGAATTTATTGAAGGGAGGAGGTCCACATTCAAGGATATCATCCCTGACTATAACTCACACATCGTGGCCCCACTGGTTGGAGTCTTGGGAAGGCTCCACATTTCAGTTTGAGTAATGTTCGGGTCAAAATGCGATGCGAAAAGCTGCACTAGATGCAACAGAAAGAATCATCATCCAGCTCTCAACATTTATCCATCTCCTAGTTGAACGGGCACTACCACAAACTCGCCCTCCGGAAAAAGCGAATGGAAAAAGGAGCACACCCACATGTTTTTCCCTCTGTATGGACTTCGTTCACACTGCCCTCTAACGATCCACACTGCCCCTTAATCCGGAAAAAGCGAATGGAAGTCCATACTGCCCTCTAACGATCCACACTGCCCCTTAATCCGGAAAAAGCGAATGGAAAAACCAGCAAACCCATATGTTTTTCCCTCTTTTTTCCCTCTTTCTGGGCTTTGTTCACACTCATGTTTTTCCCTCTGTATGGAATTTGTTCACACTGACTTAATATAGATAATGTTTTTTATGCTTTTTAAAATAGTTTTGGTATGTTTTTCTCTGAATCTTCCCTTTTTCTGGACTTTGTTCACACTCATGTTTTTCCCTATGTATGGAATTTGTTCACACTGACTTAATATAGATAATGTTTTTATGCTTTTTTAAAATAGTTTTGGTATGTTTTTCTCTCTTTTTTCCCTTTTTCTGGACTTTGTTCACACTCATGTTTTTCCTTCTGTTTGAAATTTGTTCACACTGATTTAATATAGATAATGTTTTTTATGCTTTTTAAAATAGTTTTGGTTAGCTGTTTTACGAAATGGTTTTTTTTTGTTAAAATGGGGCCATACAAATTTACACGAATCACTATTTTTTGTTGTTTAGAATTCATTTCTGAATGTAAAAATAAATTCAGTATACTGAAAAATCTCAAAACACTTATAATCACTTAAATCTAGAAGTCCAACAATTTTTCAAATATTTTTCAATAAATATTCTCCTAAAAAAATTTAATTTAATAGAGTCTTTATCCTACTATAAAATGAGTTAAAACTTTGCTATTTTGAAATTTTAAATACTTAATTTTATTAAAACTATGCCATTTTTGAAATTTTAAAGAATTAATTTAAAATGAGTTAAAACTCTGTCATTTTTTAAAATTTAAAAAATCAGTAAAAATGTTATGTTTTCTGTTTTTTAATTACATCAAAATGTTTTGGTTTGATTTTTCGCACGATAACAAGGATGATGTTAATATTGTATTTATGTTTTAAATGGAATGCAAGACAGAAATGAGGCTTTCAAAATTTCAATGGTGATATTAATATTGTATTTATGTTTTAAATGGAATGCAAAACAGATAACAAGGATGGAAGATGTTAATATTGTATTTATGTTTTAAATGGAATCCAAGACAGTAATGAGGCTTTCAAAATTTCAATGGTAGAACAGATTGCACATAATCATTTGACAATGGTATCGATGTTCATTTGTATGGGGAATCTTTCTGTCTTTATCTGTGGGGCTGTGGGTGTTCAGTGCACCATTGACATGTCTCATTCTATGATTTAAACTCGGACTGATATGATGACCTGTCTTGATTTCTATAGAGGCTTTCAAAATTTCAATGGTAGAACAGATTGCACATAATCATTTGACAATGGTATCGATGTTCATTTGTATGGGGAATCTTTCTGTCTTTATCTGTGGGGCTGTGGGTGTTCAGTGCACCATTGACATGTCTCATTCTATGATTTAAACTCGGACTGATATGATGACCTGTCTTGATTTCTATAGTTGTGGGTGTACCATTACAATCTAAGAAATGAGGCTTTCAAAATTTCAGTGGTTAAACAGATGCCATATAATCATTTGGCAATGGTATTGATGTTCATTTGTATGGGGAATCTTTCTGTCTTTATCGATGAAGTTGTGGATGTACCATTACAATCTAAGAAATGAGGCTTTCAAAATTTCAGTGGTTGAACAGATGGCACATAATCATTTGGCAAAGGTATTGATGTTCATTTGTATGAGGAATCTTTGTGTCTTTATCTGTGTGGCTGTGGGTGTACAGTGTACCATTGACATGTGACATGTTTCATTCTATGATTTAAATTTGGACTGATATGATGATCTGTTTTTAGAGAAGTGTATCATTACAATTTAAGTAGGTGTAGAATTTTTTTATGTATTTAATAATGTAATTTAAGTAATAATAAGTTTAAATTCAACTCTTTATCTACATTTTTTCGAAGTGAAAATTTGCTCAAAATTATATTAGTAATATAATTTTTTTACATATATCATCCAAGGATACCATGTCTTCATCAAAAGATAAGTGGTCACAGTCTTTACAGTCTTTTCCCAAGACATTCAAAAACATTACAAGAAAGTTGGATACCCTGTCTTCATCAAAAGATAAGTGGTCACAGTCTTTTCCCAAGACATTCAAAAACATTACAAGAAAGTTCTTCGCAGAAGAGATTAATCATCAAAAGCTTAACAACCATACATATCTACACTGACAAAACTACTATCTGAAATATCAGAAATGTCTCAAAAGACAATTATATGCCAAGAAACTAACAGTAACTTTCTTTGCAAGGAAATCAGTAAATATTCATGTATAGACTCGAGATTGTATAGATTGTTTAAACTGCTACAATAGTGAAAATAACATAAGATTGATAGTCATCAATATCTAGCCTGCTACCCAGCATTGAATACTAAGACAATTGGATTATACACAGTGAACTCTGAATTGCTTTCAAATCTGACAACCTATATTTCACCTACACATTTAATGATATCATAATAACATAAAATTGATGGCCATTAATATCTAGCCTGCTACCCAGATTGAATACTAAGACAAGTAGATTATACACAATCGAATCTGAATCACTTTCAAATCCAACAACCTATATTCCACCTACCCACATTTGATGCTTGTAGCCAATTAAATATTGCTTTCCAAGATTCTGTATTCCACCTACCCACATTTGATGCTTGTAGCAGATTAAATATTGCTTTCCAAGATGCTTCACTCACTACTACTCCCGAGATGGGCCCTTAAAAACGATTCGACCAAACGTCAATCAAACAGCGTACAGAGAAAAGGATTTCGTACGTGGCAGCCGTTGGTAATAAAGGTTGTTTAAAAATGAACGTGAAGCATAAATCTATCACTTCAAACAAAAAGATAAAAGAGAGTGTTTTGTTTAAAAATGAACGGAAGGCATAGATCATTTTGAAAAAAATTGAAAGTGCAACTCTACCAATCAGGCCTCTTGCACTGTCCTTTCCAAACCAAAAAGAGATATTCCATTTCATCTTTTTCTCCACTAAAACTCTTCTACTTTCTCTTATTTTTACTTTATTTTATATTATGCTTTTACTTTTTTATTTTTTTCTTATCTTTGACTTTATTTTATATTATGCTTTAACTTTTTTATTTTTTTCTTATCTTTTACTTTATTTTATATTAATTTTTTTATATCATGACATTTTATTTTTTTATTCAAAGTGAACTAAAAACATAGATATTTTTGAAAAAATTCAAAGTGGACCCCACCAATCAGCCCTCTTGTATACTCCTTTCCAAACAAAAAAGAGATATTCCATTTCATCTATTTATCCAGTAAGCCAAGGGCAGGGACTCGCTGATTTTCAATTAGTTGAAGGTTGACTTCGAAATTTTTGAAAAAATGGTAATGTTTAACATAGGAAATTTAAATACGTAATTTTTTTAATAAAATTTTTATGGATTTGTCACAATTTCATTGGCTGGGAAGTTTGAAGCGTTATTGC